>JAPSES010000211.1:18736328-18755067 GCA_029822895.1 Maxillicosta whitleyi | reverse complement strand
GAGGGACCATACTTCATGATGGCTGTACAGCTACAGTGCATCAACAGAGCAACAGCGAATGGGCTGCTTTTCAGAGGGAGTGAAACGGGGTGAATGCATCTGTGCGCATTTCACCTACCTGTAGGATTGCGGAGCGTCTCTTTTCAATGGATCGGATTTGCCTTGCAGTAATGGTATGCACAGGAAAGGCAGGAATGTGGTTATGATGAGGGTTGGAGACAAATTCTGATGTGCATTATTTATTTCTTTGTCTGTCAGTCTTGTCATTTCATCATCAGACTGGTCTGACAGTTTATGGATTAGCAGTTTTTTTCCCCTCCTCTGTATGTTTTTTTTTTTTTTTTTTTTTTTTTTTTTTTTGCTGTTCAAATGTCATTTTGCACATTTGTCCAATTAATCATCCTCAAAGCTCCAGCCGTTACAGACTCACTTTGTTCCCATAGCTGTCTACAAGTCATGTTACTTATGTTTTCTCTCTCAAAAAAAAAAAAATTCCTCCACATTAATCACTTCAGCATTTATTGTAACAGGCTTGTTCGTCCCAGAATGCTGTTAGTGATGTCAGCAGAGGACAGCTACTTATGGGAAACTTAGATGAAATCACTGTCAAAACTTGAGTTTCTTGACGGGATTCCCTTTCGGTCTTGTGTATAATCACGCCCCCATCTTCTGTTATGAGGAATGTTTGTGCTGATAAGTTGTGAATTTGTTTGCTCTTGTCATCAGTTGCATGATGAGAGCGGGCGATAGATGACTCATTTTGTGGGTTTGTTGACAAGTCTTTCACACTAACCTTTAGCAGCTGTGGTTTTACTATGAAATGTCTGGGCTGACACCTCTGGTGTACCACAAACTGAGAGAGTGAAGATGCACTGTTGCTGCTTTACTGGGAATCCAGAAAGATTGAGCTCCATCTTAATTGTCTGGTTCCCCTCCCCCTATGATCTTTTCCTCGCAGTATTTCGTTTAAGACCACAGCTGATGATGCAGGCTGAACATGCTGCGAGAAAGCAGGAAGCAGAGATGAGCACGTTGTTGCCATTCTACCACTGTGATTTGGCGACAGCCCAGTAGTCTGTATTTGGTAAACTGGAGCACATGACATCATTGGAGTGTCACTGTCACACATTCCTGTTTGATCTAAATAGTTAACCTTTGATTATTAATGCAATTGTTTAGTTGGGGCCTGCCTCTTATTCTAATGAGTACTAATTACTCCACTGTTTGATGTGTTTTGTCGGGTAAAGCTACATGCTCTCAGCTAAATGAATCACACTCGTGGCTCTATCTGGATGTTTGTCTTGCTGCTTTCATCTCGGTCTCCAGTCTGAATGGGCACTTGCGCTTCAGGACACATGTGTTCACTAATTACTGAAGTTCTCCTCTTCTCATAGGGGGCAAAGCATTTCTTTTCTGAACTTTGAAGTATGATTTGCATCACTGTAGTCACTCCACATCTACTTCATGTTTTGTTGAACTCTGCTCTGGATGTGCGCTGTGTGACATGATTGCATTTTGGGATCTGTTTGGAATTGTGTGTTTTGTTCTGAGTCTTGTATAAACCCCTGCACACATTTCCCACAGTTCACAGCTATAGTTTCTTGTTTGTGTATGTGTGAGAGCTAGGACAAAGGTCAGTGGCTGCTTCTGTAGTAACCTAACATAACACCAAGAAGTAGTTTTATATAATGAGGGGAATGATTGATAAGGTGTGTTTTTGAAAACCCAGCTGAAACATCAGTTATGTTAATCCATCTGATCCTTTATCATTTTAGTTATTTATTCCTGAGTAGGTTTCTGTGTAGTGAAAAGAAGCCTACACAGGTCTTCTGCTTATAATGTAAACATAGGGCTACTGGCTCTTGCTGCAGGTATGTTTCTTAAAATATTCAAATAAAACACATACACAAGTAGTAATTACAGTTGGACACTTTGTGAAAGTGTCATTTAGTGCGCACACATGGAGATGTTTCCCACGCTGTGTAGTAGAAATGGTATTTGCACTTAAAATAAATGTAATAAATGGTGTATTTAATTCTGACTTAGGTCACAGAGCACAGTCCCAGATGTAATGCAAAGCAGACGTAGAGACGCACTACAGGTTAACACATCAAATGTTATTTGTTGACAAAGCTGATCAAAACTGGTGAGAAAACAACACTGGTTAACCTAATTGCTGCCCCTGCAATCCATCATGTTTTCTGTTGTGTTTTGATTTGAGGCATATTTCTGCTTCATCCTGTCAAAGCTGCAAACATTGACCCTCAGTCTGACTCAAGGGGAGGTTGAGCCCTGTTGTAATTTGCACAGAGAGTGTCTAGGGTCAGAAAAACCTGCCAGCATCAATAGAGTAGTTGATAAGCTCAGAGGGATACAATTCCAATCGATCAGACAATTTGGACCCAGTTCCTTATTTCCTTCCCTCCCTTTGGACTGCATCACAGCCCTTCAGGCAAACCTCCATCTCTTCCAGCTTTACAAGTGGCAGTCAGTTATGATACAGACACTACAGTGATGCAGACTCTTGGAGCTTATTACACCCGTGCTGTACACTCCTCACTGATGCATTGAAAACCCAACCGTTTCTACAGGTGATTAAATAGACTGTACACTCATGGACAGAGAAATGCTCACATCTCAGTGAAGTCTGAACTTCCTTTTATCCACTGTTGTCATTTCATCTATGAGCAGTAGGCAGTTTCGGTGGCTGTTGGACATGTAGCTGTGATTTGTGCTAATAGAAGTAGGAATGTGCGTTAATGAGAGTGAAACTCTGGCTGTGGCATTAGCATGCAGGCAGAGGCCCCTTTCTCCCTGACCAAGCGAAGTCTAATGAACCTGTTGACCCATTCCGGTTCAGTGATGTAACATGATACCTAAGCAGGCTAAATCTAGCCTTGGCCACTCTTGACTCTTAAACAAGAAAGCACTCTGCTTTTTGCACCTGACCTCACTGCTAATCTACAAGTCCAAGTAGCCCGAGTGTTCGGCCTCTGCATTCAGCGTTTGGTTCTCTGGTAATTGGAGCTGGGTCTGCATTAGCATCCCCTGTTAGGTGTGCGCTATCATATTTAAATGTTTCTGGCATCTGAACCTGATCACTGTGTGAACATAACACCATGCTGCTGTACATCAGTTTGCTTTGTGGTGGTGTTTGGTATGCACCTCGGGCAGCCCCGGGGCCCAGGGAGAAACCATTAGGAGCCCTCTAAAGTTGATTGATGGTGGGGATCACAGGAAGTCTTGAGGTACCTCAGTCTTTGACTGCCGCGCTGTTATCTGTGCTCTGCTCCACTGTTGTCAACCATTTCATGTAGCTTCCATCTGTGCATTGTATAAAACAGAAGAAATGAGTGTCTCTTGTTGTTAGCAAAATGCACCTCCTGTCTAGGTGGAATAACCTTAAATGGCCAGACTCAGACTTCTCACCTGCTGCAGAACATGAACTACCATTACAGCTGATACACTGAACTGGAAGACTCAGGAGCTTATTAGTGCAGGTATCATTTATCAGAGCAGCAGTAAATGGTTTTAAACTGCGTATACAAAGATGCTGTTAACAGATATCAAAGCAACATTTCTTATGACTCAGTAAGAACAAAATGGATAGATATAAAACGTTGTCAGGTTATATCACTCCTTAAATCCAAAGGGTGCAGGCTGTCTACACTAGCATGTTTTGTCTTAAAATGTGTAAAATTTTACCATGTGTGCACCTTGCATCAGCACAACTCTGGTGTTTTCACCTCCCTAGAAGACTGCTTAAACTGCTGTTGACCCTATTTTAGTTTAAGAGCTCCCGGGTTGCTTATAATGTGTATGGAGGCATTGAAATGATGAGCTGTTGTGCACTCAAATTCTGCATTTTTTCAAGATATTACCGACTCCATTCACAGCAGGTGAACTGTTCCTAAACCATTTGTGACTGTTACCATGTCAACAACATTATCAGCCTCATCCATCTTGTTATACATATTTGAAACGTGTTGGAATGTTTGGAAATTATATCTGGAATTTTGCTAAACATTAGTGTGGATGAGACATCTGTCATTATAAAACACAGTGAAAGGTTCCAGATTCTGGACTGCCATCAGAAAATATGACATGACATTTCGAAAGAACTTACTTGATATATTACAGAATAACAGTCTGTATTGTGCTCTGTTGATAAGATGTGGGCACATTAGTTAAAGAAGGTATGATGGATCACTTTATTTAATTATTTCTCTTTTGTTATTTATATGTTAAGACGTTGTGCACATAATGGCATAAATGCATTTCACAAATCTGTCAGTCCTTTACATCCTTGATGTTTATATCATGGATACTTGGAAGAGGCGATAAAGTGACTTTATCCTGTCAAAGACAATCTCAGGCACTTAGCGTAATCTGTCCCCTGACTGTAGCTATTTAGAGATGTTTTCTACTCAAGAAATGCATTTAGCTTGTGGCATTATAAAATCTTATAGGAAGCTCATGTAATCTGTAAATGACAGATAAAACTGAAACTGTAGCAGAATACAAACCAGTAACATCACATCCTTATAGTCAAATACAAGGCTGCAGACAATCAAAGTGCATACCTCACTCTTGTATTTGTTGAGCCTGCACAATTATTAGAAAGGTATTGTGAGTGTGTGTTTGTGTTTTCAGGGCTTCGTGAGTCGTTCTGTCTGTTACAATGATGGAATAGAGTCATTATAATCTGTGGATTCTACCACTTTCACATTAAGGCAAATTGTCTAGGATAATGGAATTACATAAGAGGGACATGCCGGCTCTCAATTTGTCTATGCTCTTTGTCGCCCACCCCTGCCCCCACAGCAGCAGCCCCCCACCCCCATGCTCAGAGGAAGCTGCTTTTGCTTATCCAGCATTATCAGCATCTGCACTAACACCCTAAGCGGGTAGCCCTAATCTTTACATGTTAATTGCCGGATTTAAAAGTTCTTAATTACTTCATGGGATTTGGCAGAGTGTGAGTGATTAAATACAATAGCCAATTTGGCAATCTGACAAAAAACCAAAATGTTGAGAGAGCCGTCGAACTATTGGGAGGGGGCGAGTGTATACGTGTGTGTGTGGGGGGGGATTTGGCCTCCTCCCGCTAAGGAAAAAGATGAGGCAAGAGAATATGAGTGCGGCAGCGAGTGAGTGAGGAGTCTCCGGAAAATACAGCGAAAAGCCATATGAGGACGAGGAGAGAGAGGAAGTGAGGGAGTGAATGAGTTATAAAGTGTGCAGTCACAGCGAGCTGTGGAGCGAGGGCAAAAGAGGACAAGGAGAGAAACAGCGGTGAAGGGACAGAGCCGAGTGAAGCATAGGACTTTTTCTTCTGTGTGTGTGTTTTGAAGAAAAAGGATGGGGGTGGTGGAGTGAGGGGGGGTATGAACGGCTGCAAGGGGGATGTGCTCAGTCAGCCAAGAGTCTCTAGAGACTAAAGCAGAGCAAAGCACATCATTACCCAGGGAGGGAGAGAACTGGAGTGGACAGCATCCTCTGTTTCTACCAGCACCACCATCCATGCATGTGAACGAACAGCACCTCTTGATGCATCTGTCTGCACATACGGGCCGGTTCTGAAAACCAAAGTGGAACATTTTGCTAGTGTTCCCTGGTGTTGGGATGCTCTCCGTCCTCTTTACACTCTCAAAGCCAACATTAAGTGTTAGTTAAAAGTCGTATCCTATAACAGTTTGACAGGTTTTAATCCTTCCCACGATAATCATCAGATACGTTTCACCTCCAAGCATCGGGTTTCCTCAGCTTGTGTGTTTTTTTGTTTGTTTGCTTGATGGTTGTTTACCTCGCGTAGAACACGATAGCCTGCTGTGAGGATGCTGTGTCGCCTTTGGCAGTGCAGCTCTGTGATTTGTGAAGCAAATTCAGATGGGCCGCTTCAGAAGCAAATGGGCAAGAAAAAAGACAGTGCAGCAGCAGAGGAGAGGACAAGTGGAGGCAACGACACCTACGTAAACTCTGCAGGGCGTGGAGGGCGGCGGCACGAGCGCACACGGGGTGGGAGTGAAGAAAGAGCAGGCGATACGACAAAAGGACGTCGGCGCAACAACAACAACACATGAGTGATGCTGGGCAGAGTGACACAGCGCTGCAGATGGAGGGAGCTCATACGTACTTAGAGCCTCAGTAATGACCCGCTGTCAGTCTGCCCAACTCCAGGCAGCTGGCAGCAACAAAGCATCCGTCATGGAGAGGGACGACCTGTCAGTGATCACATAAAGTCTATTACATGTAAATAGACTGATACTTTAACACGGTTTCTTTTATCTCTGTCGTTGACCTCTTAAGCTTTGGCTAAGCGTCTGGCTCTCAGTCAAACATCTCCAGTTTGACAGGAGGAAATGGGCCAGACCCAGAAGTGAACATAAGATGTACAGTGGCAGGAAATCCTTTACTCTATTTAGTTTTATCAGCACCCAGAACCAGGGGAATTCCATATGATACCTGTCTATTGTGATGTGAAGATGCACTGGTTTAAGAGTAACAGATTTACCCATGTGGCCAGTATACACCTCTTTTTTTCTAAGGAAACCTAGACTTTTTCACTATATCGAAGTAAATGAACTGGTTCCAGCTCTTCATCACAGTGTGTCTGAATATGGATGTTCATGAAACTACTTTTTGATATAAATAATTTTAGTTAAAAAAAAAGCAATTTACAAAACTCAACAGATAACATGGAGAACATAGGCCATTGTCATCGGTGAAATGTCATCTTATTTTGGAGTGTGAGGGCCCCAAGTTAATTAAATTCCTACAGAATAATTGCGATGAATACTTAAATTCTCTTTTCTTTTTGTATTCACTTGACATCAGGGTTATAGTTAAAGTGCACATGGATACTTTTGAGAGGAGTCTGGCATTGAAAATCAGAAGATGTAAAATAAAAATGACTTGTCTTTGAACTTGTTGCAGAACCATGACCGTGTTGGTGCGGCAGTGTTTGGCATGATATCGATTTGGGAACATATTCATCACAGTGGGGTTGGATATGAGAAGTGAAGTGTCTTATGACGAGCAGATGAATTGAGCTGCTGTTAAATCAGACCAGAAGAAAGTGTGACAAGCCTGAAATGGAGGGTTCATACAGGTGCTTGAAATCCTTGAAAATGCTTGAATTTTATATAGACCCAGTGCTATTTTTGTGGCAGTTCCCATATGAATCTTTCTTTTTTTTTTTTTAACGTTTTTTTAAAGTAATTTAGCACAATTAATTTTCATATTATGCTCTGAATTTTACATTTCCTTTAAAGTTAAGGGTTATTATATCGGAAACACAGAAAACTGAAGAAAAAGGTGGTGTTTTTTTGGGTAAAATATATCATTAACTTAAGATAAACCAAGTGTTTTCAGTCACTGTCATTGATCCAACTCCATGGGTTTTACTGGTGAGTCAATGTTGTAGAAGATGACGGTGTTTCCATGGTAACTAGAGAGTCTCTGACCGTCCAAATGGATTATATGTGATGACCATGAAAAGATGAATAACTGTATTTTACACCAATTATATACATGTATTGATAGGATTAACGGATCAACAGGTATTAAATGGTTTAGATCAGTAGATGGTTTTGGTCGCCAGTGGATGTGTTTGAAAGTGCTTGCGTTTCTAACTGTGATTTATTTATTTTTCATATTAATTCAAGCTAAAGTTACTTAGAGAAAGCTGATAGTTTTATTTTTCAAAATGTAGACCTATGCCAAAAAAACTAAATTCTCGGGTGCTCTTAGGTCAACTCCAGCTACATTTTCATCTTCATCTTTGTCTCAGTGCACGTGTGTTCGAAGAACAGCAAGTGGGTTTTGCTTTTTTGGATAAAAACTATATGTTCTCCTTTAATTTCTAAACCTTTTTGCTATATTGAAACATAATTTTAGATGTTTATAGCATAATACAATGCATGTTATTGTGATTAAAAAGAGTGAAATAAATAATCATGAGTGTATGTATTCCTGTAGTTATGGCTTCGACCCCAGCGATGAGGGGTCGGGCTGGAGAAATTTAACAATGACCCCGAAAAGTAAAATTGACCTTAAAAAAACCCCGCAAATGATAAAAATCAGCATTTGTTCGTATCATCCTGTCGCTGTTTTTCGTGGGAATGCAAATGATTCTGGAAGATCTAAAGAAATGACTGTGATGAGCTTCAAATAATTGCAAACAGACGATGTGTAACATGAAGCACAGCTAGGTGCATGGTGTTGATGGATTCTCTGAGGTGGTTTTAGAAGGCTGTTTGAAGAAATGGATGAGCACTTTTGTGCTTGACCCACAGTCCCCGCATGTAGTGGAAGGTCTGAGAGGCGGAGGGGGAGAAGTGACGGCAGCATTAAGTCCTCAAAAGCCTGACTGGAAGGGACAGATGAAGGGATGAATGCTTAATGCCTCTGGTGGGCAGTGGGAATGAATTGAGAAGTGGTATAGCCCCAGGCTGCTCTTCAGGTGCTATCCATATTGAACCTCCCCAGCTCACACTTGCTCAGATTACTTTACTCATGGATGGATAGAGGTGGCAACATGCTCGAATCCCTCACCACTCGCAGCTAGTGAACAAGCCACGGCAGCACTTTTATGTATTGAATTTCACTTAAACATCTCGAGTAAAGACTTTTGTTAATGTGCAGAGGTGGAGGTACATTTTTTTTATTTTTGAGAGGTTTCATAGATCACGTCGCCAGAAAACGAAAGAAAAGCCTTTAATTAACCCAGAAGCCTCAGCCACAACATAAAACTATTAAACACGGAAGTGCTTTGTAAATTAACTGTAAGATGATAAAAACCTTACCCCAGTAACTTTTTTTTTTATGCTGCTGCTTTTTCAGTTGAAAACAAAAATAAGTTGATAAAATTGTTGAGAGAATAACCAAAACAATGATTAGTTTCAATGCATTGGATTAAATGAATTATAATTGATAGTGGAAGTTGTAATCAGAGGTTTGTACAGGTGCTTGAAATCCTAGAAAGTGCTTGAATTGTGTTGAATGTTGTATTTTCAAGGTCTGAAAAGTGCTTGAGTTTTAGTTTAAGTGTGTGAAAGCCCTTGAAATTATAGTCAAAGCTACTTAACTAAAGTGGATGCATTTTGAAAAAAACAAAACAAAAACAAACTTTGTCAAAAAAAGAAAATCAATTCCAGACTTACTTTTATCTTTTGACTTTTATTTGTAAGTGTAACTGAAGAGCACCAAGTGGCTTCCATGTTTTTGGGTAAAACTATGTACTCTCCTTTAATTTTTTGTTTTCTGAAACCTACATTTAGATGTTTATAGTATAATACAATGTACTTCATTGTGATAAAAAGTGGAAGAAAATGATCTTGAGTATTTGTATTCCAATAGATATGCATTTAACCCCAGAGATAAGGTGCTGTGATGGAAAAAAAAAGAAAGAAAACATCCTTAAAAGTGCTTGAATTTGATCTTGAAAAATCTGTATGACCCTGTGTAATTTTGCCCTTTTGTCAGATTACCATGCACACACGAGTTACACAGGAATATGCATCCACCAGGAATGACTGACCTTTGTACAGTATTAGTCGAATGTGTAATTAGCGTTGATCGTTTTATCGTAACAGAGATGGGAATAAGTGGAGCCTCTAGCAGTCATTGATGGGTGGAGGGCTTCAGGTATGAGCTTTAGCAGCTTGAATGTCAGTAGCAGAAACATTAGACACGGATTAATGGAAATCAAACCTTAGTGAATTGCATTTTTTGTGTTTTTCTGTATCTTAGTGTATTTTTTACGCGTGTTGTTGTATAACTCCAACAATTATTGATGGAAGAAGGCATTCAGGTATGAGCTTTTTACAGCTTGAACATCAGTAGCAGACATATTAGTCATAGATAAAATGGAAATGGAACGGCAGTGCGCTGAAACATGGCTGCGACCGGTTCAACACAATAACTCCGAGGCCTGTTGGACTGTTATTTATGTGAATAGAGGGTCTGAAGTTTGACCAAAGGCGCCTTGATAAACGTCTTTAGAAGTCTCAAATTTGTTTTCCTCAAACTTGCAGATGCTTTAAAATAATAGGGTTAGAGTTACAGTGCATAAAAAACAGAAATTTAGAGGGATACATTGTGTTTTTAGCACTGGCCTTAAACCTTCATCACATGACGTCAAACAAGGAAATCGATTTCGTGTAACCTTCACCAGCGCTCAGTGTGAAACAGTAAACAAACACATAAACAAACAGGCCCACTCAGAATGTTCTTAGTTGCAGCTTTTTTTTTCCCCAAATGTTGCTTGGTCATGATGTTTAGTGTACTGTAACAGGTATCCCTCCCCCATGTTTCAATCCTGCTCCGTGCACCTACAGCTCCCCCCCTCCACTAAACTCCTTTTACTGTATACGAGTCACAAATTCCTCCTGTAGGAAATGCCTTTCAATGCCCAAGTGTCTGTCCCGAGGAGCTGCCGAAAAACCTGTCAATCTGTCAGGAGAGAGTTGTACTGGCATCGGGTTTTCGAAACATGATTCCGCAGACATTCAGAACCAGAACTCAAGAGTCGGAGCAGATGACAGTAACACCTGCCCTGCCTGATCACTGTGTTAGTCTGGGAGGAGGCGGGATTTTGCGTTTTTCGATGACGATCGAGGCATCCCGGTAGTGTTGACACAGATGAGTACTGAGGTGATCGGTTACATCGATGCTTCTACATCACAGGGAAGATGATCAAACCCAAGGCCTGTGACGTTCTCACATGTTGGATCTAAGAGCGAGTCTCCAGGCTCACATTTCCTTCCTTGCAAATGTTTCACAAATTTCAACAGACTCTCAGAAATCTAGCAAACGACAACACTTTATGCACGTTTCCATCCACTGCCTTTACGTAGATGTGAGGAGATGGTGGCTTCGTCTCCGTCAATACATCAAATACGACCTGAACTGCTGTTTGAGCAGCTGAAACGTGTTAAAAGCAAAAAACTGGAAGCTTTACCTTCATAACTCCAAGCTATACCGCAGGTCTAGATCACTTTCTTATCAGGTTTTGAGGCTTATGAGGTGTTTCTGCAGCTCTTGCTAAGTATTTTCAGGATTTGAACCCATTAAGGGGCAGTTCTAATAAATGTTGGTACTGTTATTTATGGGGGGAAAAAAAACTCAAAAAAATGTATTTCTATTATACTGAATAGTAGTGGTAGGGGGAGTGAGAAAGTAGCAACAGCATACTACATTAGTATTTTTATGTGACATTAAAAAATATTGTCATGAGGGTCCTGCACTGAATAAAAACCACTAATGCAATGAAAATGGTGTTATTGCTAATCTTTGACATGTCTAAGACTCAGATAGAAAACAGTGCCACATCCCTCCACTATGTATCATGTGGAAAATACCTCATATTGTTTGTCATCACATATTCAAACTGGCTTTTAAAGGCTTAAAATTCTAAAAAATTTGGTTGGTTTGAGAGATTTATGCAGGGAAAAAAAACGATATGGTCTTACATCAGAGGGTGTAAAAGGTGTCAGTAGTGTATAATAGATCTGTGACAGTAACTGACATAAAACTATGTTAAAATAGAAACATTCTTGCAGCAGTTCTTAACGTTAGCGTAATGATCACCGAATCAAAAAAAGAAAAATGTTCTGAGGAGTCTGTAAAATCTTCCATAAAAGTCTTCTCAGCACAAAAAAAAACTTTGCTTCTGTAAAGCTTTTCTTTCAAGGATTTCTCTAATTAAAAGTTTTAAATACACAAACTGGAAATGAGAACATTAAGATAAAGACGGTTGTATGGAAACTCCCCCTGTGATGGTTTAGGTTTATTGTCCTGTTAGTGTTGTGTGTGTGTGTGTGTGTGTGTGTGTGTGGGGGGGGGTTATTCACGTGCTGTGTACAAGTCAATAGAGCATTTATGTTTCTGAAGAACTTCATTGAACACAAGGAGCCCACAACTTTACTGTGGAAATGTAGTTATTTACTAAATGTGAATGAGAGTGTGGGTGATGTTAAATAGCCTCAGCTCTTCGGCGGGCTGCTCGAACAATACACTCATCTGTTGGCGGCCTCTCTCACTCGCTGCTTCTCCCTCTTCCTCCTTCTCTCTCTCTCTCTCTCTCTTTCTCTCTCTCTGTCCTCTCAGCTGTCTGCCACTGCATTCGCTCAGCCTGGCAGGAAATAATTGCTTGTCCTCCACACAGCACTTCAAATAAAAGAGCTGTGTTAATGAGGGCTTTCCTGCTTCTCTCCCTCTCTATCACACTCTCCATCACTCGTTCACTCTCTTCATTACGCTGTCTCAACATGAAGTGCTCGGGCTCGTTGGTTTTTCGGGCCGTCTGGGAAGAGCTCCCTCTGAAACGGCGCCGTTTTGGCTCGCGGCGTGGGGCCGGCGGGAACACCAGCCGAGCAGAGGTGTGTTGGCTCGGTGCGGCTGCAGCACTTTAACTATGGGTGTCAGTCTGACTGAATTAGGAGCTTTTAAGCATGATGATAGTTATTTCGGAGCATCCTGCAGTGGGAGTCTCTGCAATCCTCCCTCCTACCCTTCAGACTGTAGAATTTAGGGGCAAGCATAGGAGGAGCTGTCAATCATAGAGTATTGTAGTGCAAAAGGGGGGGGGGTAATATGCTGTAAGCCCTCACAGTGGGAAATGACTTGACAGCATGCTTTCCACACATCGGATCTCAAGGAATTTATCGGCAGCAGAAAGAGGAAAGGGTTTGGACCTTGGGACGCTCCCGGTATCATTTCCAGCACCGACCTGTGAACTGGCAGTGGATGATCTGAAATGTCTGCATACCGTTAGCCTCACAGCATAATTGACTAAGTCATATTTTTGGCCAAATTATAATCCTTGTGCAACTTTACTCTCCTTTCACTGCTGTTTCATTTTACAACATCGGCTACGTCCTGAAAAATAGCGACTTAGACAATTCTGCTATGAGGCTAACAATATGTAATTGTTTATCACAGTGATGGGAAATTGTCATGGCTATTAAACCATATTATAATCCATCACATGCATGAGTACTTCAGTCTATTGTGTGGTATTATTACTGTATTGAATCGCCTCATTCTGTGTCTCGTTCTCTCTCTCCTCCATGTTTTGTTTGCATTGCCTTCATGCAAATTCCCTTCCTATATCCGTGCTACGTCTAAGGACATACAGCACACAAATAACAAATGTTGCTGTAAAGAGTGTTACTTGCAACGCAGTAAAGATTATCACACAGTCGATATATTTGTTATTATAATGATATATATGATCATTTTCCAAGGCCTAATTTGGATGGTTAAAAATAATTTTGACCACCTGCATTAGTAATGACACAGATACAATGAATGGTAACTACCACAGCACAATGTTTTAATATACATTTTACATCTTTTATGTCCCATATTATTAAGGATGTTGAGACTTTACAGAGTATTTAGGTTGATCAATGAGCAGGATTTCATTAGATCTGTCAGAACATTTAAAAAGTGTGAGGTCCAATGATTTGACTTTTCTAAAACATAAGTAAAAGGGTTTTCAAAACTGGTTTAGCATGTTTGTATTTCGTTTATGTGTGTGGCTTTTCACTTCTGTCCCACTTTGACATGAATCTGCTTTAACAAAACCACGAAACAGAACAAACTCAGGCCGAAACGAAACTTTATTTGACATGTAACTATTATATAAATCATCACAATTAAGGTTTTAATTTTCTTGTTCTGTTGATTTGGTGTTATTAGTAGAGTACAGACCAATCAACAGTTTAGATGCACAGTGTACAGCTAATGAAGAGGAGGAGACAGATGTCAGCGTTGAGCACAAAAACTACTTTTCTATTTGTCTGCTAGGCATTGGAAATAAAAATAAAATTGGAAAGGGCAGATTTGATACAAGACAAAAAAACAAAACATACAAAGCCCGTAGTCCACGCATAAATATGTGTACACCTGTCAATCTGTCAGGAGAGAGTTGTACCAGCGTCGGGTTTTTGAAACACGATTCTACAGATGTTCATAACCAGAACTCAAGAGTCAGAGCAGATGACAGTAACACCTGCCCCACTTGATCACTGTGTTAGTCTGGGAGGAGGCGGCATTTTGTGTTTTCTGGTGACAATCGAGGCATCCCGGTAGTGTTGACACAGACGAGTACTGAGGTGATCGGTTACATCGGTGCTTCTACATCACAGGGAAGATGATCAAACCCAAGCCCTGTGGCTTTCTCACATGTTGGATCTAAGAGCGAGTCTCCAGGCTCACATTTCCTTCCTTGCAAATGTTTCACAAATTTCAACAGACTCTCAGAAATCTAGCAAACGACAACACTTTATGCACGTTTCCATCCACTGCCTTTACGTAGATGTGAGGAGATGGTGGCTTCGTCTCCGTCAATACATCAAATACGACCTGAACTGCTGTTTGAGCAGCTGAAACGTGTTAAAAGCAAAAAACTGGAAGCTTTACCTTCATACCTCCAAGCTATACCGCAGGTCTAGATCACTTTCTTCTAAGGTTTTTCCTTATGAGGTGTTTCTGCAGCTCTTGCTATTTTCGTCAGTTTATATTTGATATTTGATTAACAAACAAATGGCTTGTAATGACCAACCTTAATGGAACTAAAGTTGTAGATGATATGGGTGCAACGGTACAGAAAAAGTTTGATTCAGTACATTATCAATACAGGGGTCTTTGGTTTAATATATTTTCAATACGTTTTTGGGATGGGAGGTGCTCCATAACTACCTGTAGGGCACAGGACATTTCTTTTCTACAAAGTATTATTCAGTCGTTCGTCGGCATTAACAGTCACACATTATGTATATTTGAATGTTCAATGTTCCTTTATGGTAAACACTGTAATTTACTGAGTGTTTTTGAACACCTCACAATATTCCCTGAGGTGCTGGGAATGTGATCGCACAGTAATACCACAGCAGAGGCACAGTTGAAAATAAAAAAAATAAAAAAAACTGTTTCACTATAAAGGAACCCGTGGACTCTTTTGTGCCACGAAGTTGCGAACATACAGAAAACTCAAAATGAAACTTGACATGCTTCAAACGTCCAACCCAGCTTCTGCACTTCTTTTATACTCTCTGTTGTCACATTTTGTTTGGTTTTGCAGTCGTGTTGAGAATTCACCACTGATGAATGTATATAGAGGAAACCTTGCACATGGGTTCTGCTCGCAGCCACTCTGCTTCCTGAGTGTTTGTGTTTGTCACATAAGCTACACGTATTCATTCGGTACACCTCTGTATTGTATCAAAGGCCCCAAACCAAAACTAATACTGTATGTTTGTTTCTTTCTGTTGATGTTTCTTTCAAATGCATAAGTTCACGTACAAAAAGACCTGGCTCCAGATCATAAATGGTTCTTAAATTACATCCATTATGCTTTTAAATTTTCCTTGCTGGCGAAACCCTGCGTCTAAACAGTAACAAATGCATTCTGTCAGTGGGATCTCCATCCATGTTAATGGGCCACAGAGCAGCTCTGTGCAACACCATGATGTGTGGCCAGTAAATAAGTAATGGGGCATAGAGAGAGGTGGCTCTGTCACGCCAGCAGCAACTCATGGCTGAATTACAGCTGGCACTGAATCACTTCTTAACTACAGACGCCGCTTCGGCAGCCAAAGCTGCTGCTGCTGACACAAATCTCAGACTGAGCAGGGTCTGGGCTGTGCAACAGGCAGAGGAGGCATGGAGCTTGTCAATCAATCAATCAGTCAGTCGGGCAGTCACTCAGTCAATCAGCCATTCGCCACCTCTTTGGTGAACGGCTCATGCTGCCAAACAGAATGATTACTGGTCCTGTTGGATGGTGTCTGCTCTCACTATTTGTTTACAGATGGCAGTTGCTAAGAGAGACAAATGTGTTTTGATTCCACGTTGAAGAACCCGTGGGATTTGCTGTGTCAGGGCTGGCACCGATAACGGCCTTATGAAGTGGATAAGGTGTTCGTCTTCTCAGGACTGATCGATATGAAGTACATGGAATTAATCTGTACTAGTCATAGAAATTCAGTCCAGCATCATTTACAGCAGACTGACAAGGCAGCATATGCATTTAGGTTTATATATTTAAATCACAAAATGATGAGTCATCTCTATCGGAGCAGTGCGACACCACTTCAGCAGACACTTTCAGCCGACTTACTGGAAGAGTCAGATCAGGACATCCCTTAATGTATGTGGGAGAACACGCAGTTTCAGAATGACTGACCTTTACTGCATTCGCTCACTGCTGTGCTCTTATTTGGCTCATTTAGAGGAGGTGGACTATCAAAAATAGATGTCTCTGGCACAGTCTCTCTGTGGCTTGTTCAGAGTTTCCCACCAGATGTCATGAGATCAGGATTCTGGTGGACTCCGGGGACCCTCTGTATTCCCATGAGGCATGCTGGTCTGAATTAAATCCAGGCGATGAGGAAAGCAGAGGGTAGAGAGCAGAGTGTTGCGCTACAAGCACTGCAGGTTCTTTAGAATGTGTTTGGCAGCTGTGAGTGACTCCAACACCAATGCACTTGTTTTAATAAATAACAACTATTTTAATAATCGATTGGTGGCCATAGTGATTTATTTATTTATTGCCAATATACCCATATTTCTCAATATTTATTTATTTATTTATTTTTTCAATAAAAGATTATCAGTTCGTTAGGAAAAGGTCATTTTAAACTACAAAAGATCTCCAGGTGCTTTTTTTTTTTTTTTTATCAGTAATTTAATAATAAGTCTTTGTCTTTTACTCAAGCATCCTTTTTTTTGGAGATTAGGTGGGAAATAACTGATGTAACCAATACAAGGCAGGTACTTCCAAATCCAGAATGAGATGTAAAGATGGCTCCTTTTCCACATCTGCCTCTCAGTTCCACATATCAAAGCAGGGTTTTCAGTAGGTGTGGGCAGGGCTTAGGTTCTGTGATGGCTTTTTTTTTTTTTTTTTTTATCCCCTGGTGTACAAAGCAGATGGATATAGTAGTCATCACATCTTGTCTGCCTGTCATAACTGGCAAAGCATTTGATATTTTCCATCAAAACGTTTACAGTTTCATCTGCTATCTTTTGGAATGTGTTAAAGATTGTCACTAGGTTTTCTATATGTGTTGCTGACTGATTCAAGAGTCACTTTTTTGCAAGTACTTGACTCTTGCTTGCCAGTGGATATAGATATGAAGTCAATAGTACTAGGCTAACACGAGTAACAAGAATAACTTGCTAATTTTGTGGGAACTGGAGAAATATGGAATCCTCTGATAGCTTTTGGTGTTGTTATTTGAGAAGTATTTTGCATAATTATGGGTCTTTATTCGTTTTGAACAGCTCAAAGACACAACAAAGCATAATTCCAATTTAGTGAATAATTGGCAACACAAGAAACAAGAGAAAACAGTGTCTCTGCGTGCTCTTATCTCACTACGTTTCTCCATCCCTTTAGCTTTGTCACGGTACTTTAGAGTCTTACATCGGTAGGGCTGACCCTGCTGAGGGCCCCTCAGGGTGCCGTACACAGGGGCCACAAGTACTTAGGTAGGCTGTCTCTGGAGAACTGTAGACGCTAATGAACACAGGAACACTCTGAGGCTTATCAACATTCGCCACAGCCGACCTATTGATTCCCGTGTAGCACGAGCATTACAACATGATGCTCTATTATGTCTCAATTGATTGCCTTCTGATCGGCTTCGCGGCCCCCTCCCCCCGTCCTAGTAGATCGGCCCTCTGCCTCAATTAAGAAACGCAGCGGGAAGAGAACGAAGGGGCCTGAAGGAGCAGCAGAGGGAGAAACGTTAACAGAGAAAAGGCACTGGAAACAATGGGAAAGATGGACTGAAGTGTTGGTGTTCACAGTAATTGGTGGATTTCTAAAAAAAAAAAAAAAAACAGAGATTGAGTGGGTGGAGTGTCACACTGAAAAAGATGTATGAGGAAGGAAGCGCCGAAACGAGAGTAACCAGACTGGCAGCATTATGTTTCCAAACTGAAACACTGAGGCTAAACCCTTAAGGGGCTCATAATTATTAAACACACTTTTAATATTAGTCTTTGGTTCATTTATTTGGGTATTTGGACCATAATAGTTCATAGAGTATGAATTTGAACCCTCCAGCTGCTACAAAACTATCTTTATGTTAATTTTAGCAAAAATCTAATGGATTTCTACAACCTATTTTAATTCCTTCTTAATTTGTTACATCTATAACTAGTTACATCATGACATTTGCACATAGATGGTCAAGATTTCCCACAAATATTTACGACATAATCGTATATCAGCAGCAGCGGTTGTCGTAAAAACTGAAAATATGTCCAGACTTTGAGCCGATTACCTAAAATGTTCAGTTGTTGGTTGTATTAATGAACTCGAGCAGCTGAACGGAACAGAGCAGCACAGTCAACAACCTGGAGGGGG
Organism: Maxillicosta whitleyi; assembly: GCA_029822895.1. Lineage (NCBI taxonomy): Eukaryota > Metazoa > Chordata > Actinopteri > Perciformes > Neosebastidae > Maxillicosta > Maxillicosta whitleyi. Next base: position 18,736,682 of record JAPSES010000211.1, on the reverse strand, counting down.
TGGGTTTGGCGTGAAGTGGCGCATGTGCATTTAAAGGGCCAGCGCTCAAAACAACCTTTCTGGTATTATTAGTCAGTAATAGGGTTAAAGTTGGACCTGGAGTAGAGTTGAATTCATGAAGAATTCATGACAAATTCATGAAGAATTAATGAAGAATTGAGTTTATATAGACTACATGGAAATGTTTTACTCTTTCTTAATCACTCTTTTAAGCAGTTGTCTGAGAACCACTTTTCCACCAGCGTCAGTCTGACACCATTAGAGCTGTACCTGTTTCCACTCCTTCCACTGTTTTGCTTCATTCCAGTTTTATCCACCTGCTCAGACCAGGTCGTCTGACTTTGAATAACCCCC
>JAPSES010000211.1:18677896-18688339 GCA_029822895.1 Maxillicosta whitleyi | reverse complement strand
CCCCCCCCCCCCCCCCCCCCCCCCCGTATTAGATCATTCACATAATATTAGAATAAACGGTGATGAATCATTTACTAAAGAGTTAAATACAGAAAAAAATCCACGCCATTAAAGCACCTCTGGGTCTTTGTGGGTTAAATTCATCACCTGAGTGTGAACAGAGTGTGATTCTGCAGAACCTCCTCCCTGTTCCTGAACTGGACCAGAGGGTGGCGCTCTCTACCAACAAACAGAACCATCCGACCCTGTTCAGCAGCTGCATTCTCACCACATGCAACCATGATAAATGTAATGTCTGCTAATGGGACTGTGCTTTTCAGACCTTGATCAAGGACAAAAATATTTGCATGTTGGGTTTCAATGAACAGTGAGCGTTAACTGGACTGTGACGGTTCTGGACTGTGACGGTTCTGGACTGAGTCACACGCAAGAAAAAAAAAAGACATGCTTACAACCACAGAAGGGGTTTCTGGGTAACTTTTCTGGTGCTAAAACAAGTCCACGACTCACATTTTGGATTAATATGTGAGGAATTATTGTCTTTTATTAGTTTATCTATAAAGTAATAATAATAAAATAAAAAAACTCTCAGTGGTTTCATTTCATTTGAGGCGTTTTTAATGTGTATAGCAGATACAGTACTGTGTAAAAGTCATAGTTTTCTTGTTTTATGCAGTAAAGTAGCCACGTTTTGGAACCTTTTACTATCTATTCATCTAATTTTCCATGCATTAAAAACAATAAAAGTATTAGATATTTAAAACCATATCATGAAAACACATTTACTCCACAATACAAACATACCCACTGTGATTAGAAGAGACATTTATTGTATTTTAAGTGTAAAACACAGGAATAACAGTTTAGAAACTACAGCTGATCTGTATGTGTTGTGTAAAACTCATTGTCTGCCTTTAGTTTTGTTGTTTTATGCAGTAAAGTAGCCATATTTTGGAACCTTTTACTATCTATTAATCTAATTTTCCATGCATTAAAAACAATAACATATCATCAAAACACATTTACTCCACAATACAAACTTAAGAATAGACATATTATTGTATTTTAAGTGTAAAACATAGGAATAATAGTTTAGAAACTACAGCTGATTTGTATGTGTTGTGTAAAACTCACTGTTTACCTTTAGTTTTGTTGTTTTTTGCAGTATTGTACGCATTTGTCAGCCACAGACAGCAAAAGTAGGCAAACTTTTTAACCTGCACTATCGATTAATCAAAGTTTTTACGCAGTTAAATTAGTTTAATCAACAGACATAGTACTCACAATGCAAACTTCCTCTCCAAGTTGGATTAACATTGATATAATATAAGATTTTAAGTGTAAAACCCATGAATGACACTAGAACTGATCCGTATTTACTACATAAACATCATAATCTGCATTTAGTTTTATTTTATTTAGTATTTTAATCATTGGTCTGCCATTCACAGCAAAAGTAGCCAAACTTTTGAACCTGTGCTATGTATTAATCTAATTTTCTGTGTTTTCTAATATTATTACAGTTAAAAATCACATAATCAACACATATAGTAGTGACAATGCGAACTTCTTTCTATTTAAAAAAAAATTGGAATAGACATATTTTTCTATTTTAAGTGTAAAACACACAAAAAATGACAGTTTAGAAACCAGAATTAATGCAGGTGAACGAGACGCAGATACAGTAATGTGCAAAAGTCACATTGTGGCTTCAGTTTTGTTGTTTTTTCAGGGTTGAAAATGTACGTTCATGTGTTTTTTATTTAAGATACAACAAGAAAAAAAATGTGCACAGTATTAAACAGGACTTCTACTGGTGAAAGTCAGTGCTTTGGTGTGACATTCAATACATCTTCAACCTTCTATTTGACCGTTTTATAGTTTTATTGAATAATCGTGTGATATATTAATCTGAGTGGATGCAAACACATTATCTGTCTTAGTATAAATTCATATTTTTTGGACATTTCTCTCAGTTTCTCGTGTTGTTTTTACGTATTTCCTGTATGTTGGAGTTGCACGTGTATTGATATAGAGACTGAGAAGTGATCCAAGACCCTGTACTGTGGTTTATCTCCAAACCCCCGCATAAACCCCCCCCTCCTCCATGGTTTGATTTTGTAGCTGAAACTCATCACACGGGAGATTAAAACACCTTTGATAACAGCTCTATGTCCAACTGTACAACAACGCCTCATCTAGTTTTTTTGCAGTGCGACCAAAAGCATTAAAAAAAAAAAAAAAAAAGTAAAAGATCAAGAGGGAGAGGGAAAAAAAAGTGAAATAATAGAAGTTAATTCAGCCTGGGTTGTAATTAGTCAGCTTAGACATTTTAGCTTTTCTGACAGCCCCCTCTCTCCTGTCACACTTTGAGTTAAACTAATGCATATCATTACATTTCCCCATAGAAAGGAGCTGCTAAGTGCTGCTCCTGATGCCACAGAACTCTTCTTATGTTCTTGTTCTGGTCATGGTTCTGTGAAGGATCTGCAAAGCAATGAGCCTTGTTTACCCAGCAGGTGGATGTGACGTCACGGACTTGGAACATCCAAACAACAACATCCAAATCCGCGATTCTTCTTCTTCTTCTTCTTTTTTTTTTTTTTTTTTTTTTTTTTTTTACAAAACTAATAACATTATTAAGAAAAAAAAAAAAAAAAAAAGGAGCTGCGCGAGACACGCAACCGGGAGCCACCGAGTGTGAGTGAAACTCCACGTTTTGTCCACATTTTCGACGTCCACGGGTAAGATTATCTGTCTCGTGCTTGTAGTTAAGTTAGTTAGTTAGTCCTCTCCACCTCCTCCTCCTCCTCCTCTTCTTCTTCTACCTCCACCTCCTCCTCCTCCTCCGCCCCCAAACAAACCGAGCCGAGCGGAGTAATACTATTGTTGGTGTTTACGGTGTGATTTGTTGTCAAACGCGTTCCCGGTACACAACCTCGCGCGCGCAGGGGGGGTTTGCTTTTCGCGTGATTGCGAATCGGTGCCATCCGCGTGCGCACGTAACTCACTGCTGTAACGCGTTTTCCAGTCCGGTAAGTTTCTGCATTATCATAACGTTAACATTCGCTGTGTATGTGTCGTATTTAGGTACCTGCTGCTGACACACACAGACACACACACACACACGGACACACACACATACACATTTTTGCTGTTAGAATTGTGTGAATAAACAACACAAACACCTGCTTTTGTTAAATTATCATTGTGGTTATCGTTGTTATTAATAACGCGTAAAAACCGCATGGTCCGAATGCTGTACTTTTAGGAAAGTTTGTGACTCAGAAGTTAGTTGTGGTTCTGCTCCTCAAACACCCCACTGGGAAATGCACCTTTCTTTCTTTTTTTCTGTTTGGATTAAAAAAAAAAAGTACATTATCATTATTATTATTATATTTAAATTTTTTTTAACGCCTAACGTTAACCGCTCGTGCGTAATCCAGCCCCTCGTGAACGTTAACGCAGGGAAACTTTCAACTTTTACGCGATGAAAGGGGAAGTTTTAAGAGCCGTGATTTCTTTTGGAGTAAAAAAAAAAAAAACGCAAGGAAGGAGCTTTTCCCCCACGTGTTAGCAGCCTTTCCAAAGTCCCAAAGAGCGGAGCAACAACGCACAACTACCCCCAAACTAAACTCATCCGAACCGGATTTATTACACTTTTATTTCCCATCTGGTGCCAGTACTTTGGATAGTTTTGCGTCAGTGTTGCTTCGTGTTTTTTTTTTTTTTTTTTTAGCTTCAGCGATGAAACTGTTAACATAACCAACACATTCGGAGCGGATATTTACTTCTGTGTTAACTTTTCTTTTATATTTACAGTTATATATATATGTATAATTTTTTTTATTTTTTTTGGTCAGAGTCATAAACCAGTCATAAAAAAGTTTAACAGAAGAGGAAGTTTTATTATTTTATGTGTGTTTACTCTGTTAAAAGTGAATTTATGGTTCAGTTTTGAGTTCACTGTGACATTGCTCAAGGTTCAAAACGACTTTTAGAATATCAGGGTAATTTTGTATTAAGGTTATGAGTATTTGTGAAGTTTTATTAACACATAAACACACTGCAATAGACACGACTAAGCGTGACAATGAATTAGAAATATTATCTAATTCACATGCACTATCAAACAAAACGTGCCATGTTTATTTATTAAATTTGCGCCTAAGTGTAAATATCTGCACACATATTAAAGCTAATCTACTGCTTTTATTGCATTGATACAATAGTGACATTTTACAGTAGATCTGCAGCTGGCAACAGCAGGACTAAAAGCATCTGAAAATGTATAAAAGGGAAACTGCAGCTTTAACAACTATTGCTGGCAGAGCTCCCTCCTTCTTGGTCTTTGGATTAGTCATTGTCTGAGGGGAAAAAAACACTTTTTTTGTAGGAGAAGTAAAGTAAACAGCCTCCAACAAGCGAACCTTGACAACCCAGATTAAGGAAAACATTGGAGATCAAACAGTGCTGCTGCTGGGCTGTTGTCATGAGCTGCCTGAGAGAGAGCTGCAGACTATTTGAACAGGCACAGGGGTTTGTGTGCTCACTTATGCAGAAATGGACCTTCGCAAACGCTGACCCAGGTTTTAGAACACAGGATGAACTTTTCTTTGCAACTTTTCCAGACAGACGTTCTATAGCCTTACGAGTTGTAGGGTTCTGATGGGAACGACTTAACACCGTCCCCCTGTGTCCGGCTCGCCAGGAACAAAATGACTGTACTTTTTTTTGTTTTTTTTTTTGTTTTGTTTTGTTTGAGTCTCGTGCTACAGCTGAGTAAATCTGGTTGGCATGGATAGAGATGGGGATGAGGAGGTGGTAGTGGTTGGTGATTGGTGGTGCTTGGGGGGGGGGGGGGTGTCCGAAAGCTTGAAATTTGAGGTAGAGCAGCTGTATGCGTTGTAATGAATGACGCAAGATCCTTAGTCTGTGATTCTGTATTATTTGGGAAGCTCCTTGTTCAGGTTTGTCCTCTTGAGGCTCTTATTTGCTGGAGAGAGAGTTGAGGTTCAACTGGTAAGAAAGTAATCAGTCACTCATGCATTCAGCGTGAGGACTCCCATCCCTGAGTGGAGCGGCCCTCGCTTTCATCTGACGGCTCAGTATTTGTGAACACACATTGAAATACCCTGTGCTGGGTTCGCTAGGGGTTGTACACTGACTGTGCACCCGTGCTTGCAGCTGAATGATAAGGAGAGTTATTTTTGGGTTAGTGTGGGAATAAGGTTTTTTTCTTTGCATTTGCTTTATTGTTTCTCTCAGATTTTATTTGCCAGCTTTACCCATCGTTTGATTTCAGAAACAAGACGCCCTCAAACTTTTTTTTCCTTTTTTTTTTTTAACACAAAGCACACAGCAAGTGACAGATGAATAAAGGGAATTTTCTGGTAAATGAATGTCATGTGATTTTTGCATGTTTGATTCATACAGCACAAAAGGGGGAAGAGCACTGGCAATATGAATACGAGTGCAGCTCGCTCATTAGTGCTTGTATTACATGAATGGAAGTGATAACAAAGGAAAGCACAACAATATTTCCAGGGTAAAGGTTAGTGTGTCCCGGCCCCTGTGGCGTGCCCAGGCGTACGGTTCTACCACGCCACGGAAGGCGATTGGTCAGAGCGAGGACAGCTTCAGGTGAGCTCTGTGCAGCCTCTGAGTCTCTATGGAGAACGCACAACGCTCAGGACGGCCATTAAATCCTGCAGCCATTAATTACTGTCTTCCACTGTCATCTGTCCTTAATAAAGGGACGGATGCTGACAAAAAATGTCATCCCGTCTACATGGGAAGAGAAGGAGCGCGCAATTACAATCAATTAACTTAATCCACAATATGAATTTACTGCTGGTGTTGTGTTTCAGGAAACAGTAGCAGCATAAAAAGCACAATACTCCATTGTTGGGTAAAGTAATGTGCTGTAAAATAGGCATTTTATCCGCTGAGGTAAAGGCTTGTTTGTTGGTTTTTGAAATTATTGGAGCGCTGGTTTTAGAAACACACTCAAGAGTTTATCTTAATAAGTGATTGTTCTCTCTCTGTAATACTAAGAGGTTTATGTCAGTGAAAATGTGCTTTGGTTCTTCAGCGATTTGCATTTTTTCACCTTGTTCTAAGCCTTAAAGTCAACACGTTTTACTCAGAGCTTTAATTAAGGTGGAGTGTGTTTTTGTAAATACTCATGTCATGCTTTGCTGCTGAAGAGTATCACTGCTAAGAGCTTGTTTTTTGGGGCGAGTGTTCCTGATGTCTCTTCTAAAACAAGAATGTTTGATATGTGTAGTAAATAACATGAAGTTTTGTGGTAAAACACGCTTGATTTGCATTCAGGACCCAAATATGAGGAATTATCCACGAACCTGCACCGTGGTTTATCAACAAACTAATAAAAAAACCCTTCTGCGATTTGATACATTTTCATTTGAGACATTTTTATCTCTATAGTCGCGGAAAAAAATATTAGACCACCCCTTGTTTTCTTCAGTTTCTGGTTCATTTTAGTCATAAATGTCCATTTGTTTGGACAAATATAATGATAATGACCAAAATAGCTCATAATAGTTTAATTTCAGAGCTGATGTCTATCCATTCAACATGTTGTCATGACAAAAACCAAAATGACTTCAGTTTCTTACATCAGTATCTATGATAAAAACAGTGCTTTTACTCATTCCATGTTTTCTGTTTCTGTCTGTTTTAGTCACGTGACTCACACAGGAGTTAGTACTTTATTGTTTTTGATTACTTTTAATGGTCTAATATTTTTTTCCGCAACTATAACTGATAAAGTACTGTATAAATATCATAGTTTTGTTGTTTTTATGTAGTATTCTAGGCATTCTTCAGTTACTGCAAAAGTAGCCACGTTTTGGAATGTGTACTATCTATTAATCTAATTTTACTTGTGTTTTTTTTAACATTATTACATGGTGAAAATTATATAATCAAAAGACATGTAAGCCACAATGCAAACCTCTCTCTCCATGTTTAATTAGAGTAGACACGTTGTTGTATTTTAAGTGTAAAAACCATGAGCGACAGTTTAGAAACCAGACATGATTCAGGTGAACGAGACACATTTTCAACTCTATATGGCTACAGTACGGTGCAAAAAATCGTCTGGCTTCATTTTTGTTGTTTTGTTTTTTTCATGTCTTATTCTCAGTCCTTTTTATTTAAGATACAATAAGAAAATACACAAAAATACTGTATGTGCACTGTTTTAAACATGGCTTCTACGGGTGAAAGTCAGTGTTTTGGTGTAAGATTCTTCTTCTTTTTGACCCTCTATTTGACTCTTTGGTGTATTTTTTTTTTAATAATCTTGTGATCTGTTAATCCAAAATTCATACAGAACATCCCAGAGTTTTTCTAAACATTTTATCTATCTTATATTCTCCTTTATGTACAGACGATTCCATAAAAAGCTTCATGTTTTTCCTCAGTTTTTAATGCTGTTTATGTATTTCTTGTATGTTCAACATGTGCACGTTTTGATATAGAGACGTGTAGTCATTAGGACTTTTGCACGTTACTGTACAAACCATAAGACCGACCGTTCTCAGTCCCCGTTTCTGCTTTTTAAGTCTCTGTGAGCATATGATGTGACTTTGTTCTGATGGATTCTCTGTGAAACGTCGGTGTTGGCTTCATAAAATAATCAGAAACGCTGTCGTGTCTTTCATTCCAGGGGCAACATGGAAAGGAATTGAAGTCCGCCGCTTTGGGAAGAACCTAAAGCCACAAGTGAAAGTCGGTTACATCAGAACGGTGAGAGATTTGTCTTTTTGTTTTTACTTTCAAATTGCGGCGTGTTTGCTGTTACAACATCATTAACGTGTCGGGCTGCGTCTCCAGATAGATATCCTTCACTTTCATTTGTCATCCAGAGGAAAACTCAGGAGAGAGATAGTGAGAGAGAGAGAGAGAGTGAGAGAGAGAATGTCGGTGTAAGTGAGGACATGAGGAGAGTCAGACAGTGATGTGATGGCTGTGGAGTCCCTGGTGGAGCTAATGCTGGAATTAGCCCGTTCCTGAAATAATACGGCCATATGTGGCACATGCTGAAACACTGGCCTGTTTCATGGGTAGAACATGAGACGTTTACCTTGAAACAAGTCCTAGGTTGATTGTAGTTGAAGTTGTAAATTATAATGGTTGAACTAATTTCCTGTTGTGTTTGTCTTGACATCGTCTGTGCCTTTATATCTTTATGAAGTTTGAGTGTGTGGTTGCACTTATTCAGCTGTGGTCGACGCTAATGCTGTTCGTCGAGGCTGGAAATGTAAAAAGGCAAAGTTTTTAGATCTCAAGCAGGATGTTTAGATGTGCAGAATAGAAACACAGACAAACATGGCCTTTATTCTTTTCTCAGATAAGCAAACTGACATTTGCTCATATGAAAATGTCCTGTTGATGACGGTTACTTAAACCAGGACCGCCATTCAGCCCAGTATGACCTTATAACTGGGTCAGACCGGTACAATAATAGCTGTGGATATTTCATAATTTCGCTTTTTTTGTGTGTGCTATGTATCCTTCAAAAAAAACTGTGAATAACATCAAACAACCTGAAATATGTTAAGAAAAATAGCAGAAATTTTCCACAATATTCTGCTTCATTTTATCATTTATACGTAGGTGCTTTTATGAAACTGGGTTTATGTTAGTACCTGGCACTTTACCAGCTTTTTTGTCCTAATAATAAAAGGGAAATATAGACTTTCCCCCCCACCAGGGTGTACCATATGATGACTTCTGTTAAATGCAAAAGAATTGAACTCTTGGTCAGAGCCATTCCAAAATAAATGAATTTTTAATACATTTTAATTGAATAAATATAGGACCAAAATTGGGACAGAAACGGCTACCTCGGTGTCCGTGCATTTGATGTGAAAACATGGCTTGAAAAGGTCTTATATGGCACTATAAATAAAGACACTCTGTTAAATGTCGATCCTAGTAGTTTTTTTAAAATCCAGACATGTGGATTTTTCACGAATCTGTCCAGGTTTTGTGTGTAACCCATCGTGTCCATGACGTTACATGCAGAACCTGCCCATTTAAACACATATAAATTGAGTGATTGTGCAACAGCGGTCATCTGCCTTGCATAATTAGTTAAATTCTTAAAATATCACTGTGAGTCAATAAAAAAATAGTAGTGTGTGATTTTTGTGTCCTTTTTACTGAGTTACATGCAGATTTGTGTATAAAAAAATAATATAAAGATGTGTTTTATATGAAAAATACTTTCCCTTTTATCCCAGTAAATATGTATTTTGGACCCAAAGTGCTTCCAAACTTGCTTCATAACATTAGTCTACATCCTGTTTGAATTTTTAGCCCCCCCCATGTCCTGTTTCAGGACAGTTGTCCAGTTTCATAGAAGCACCCACATGTGCATTGCAACACACAGTGAATCCACAAATACACAAAATGTTCAGTGACAAGCAGAATATTGTTTAACTTGCACTCACTTCTCTTAAAATGTTTGAGCTTGTTCATGTTTGTTCATGTTATTTCCATTTTTTTAAATGAAAATATAGTTAGTAAATGTAAAAAAAAAAAAATCATGTAATTTCTACTTTTTTTTAATGCTAAAACAATGAGAAAATTGGAGTTGTCATTATGTATAGGTTATTGTGATAGTATTTTAATGCTCTGACCCACTTGAGGTGTAATTGGGCTGAATATGACCCCTGGACTAAAATGATTTTGACATCCTTCACTGTTAATATACAAACATAAAGAGAGTTTTATTGCCATTTGCACAGGTACATTTACAAGTACATCGGAATTTCTATTGAGTTCCAAGGTCTCACACTTTTGCTTGTTAAAAAGAACCGCAGTTGCATACACATAATGGTCTGATCAAGCCGAAGTGAACATCAGCATGAAAATGTACATTTGCAAACATCATTTATCAAGTGGGCTCATTTTTTTTTTTTTTTTTTGCTAAAGATCTCTATTTTATAGAACTGTTATCCTGTTTAATATACCACTTACACAGAACATGGCAAGTCCTGAACCTTCTGCTAGGCTGCATTAAAGATGTGATATATATATATATATATATATGTATATATATTCATTATTAAATGGAATTATGCATTTTCAAAGATGTCGCTCTGGTCTCCATAAGCTGTAAATGTTCTGTTTGGGTCTGAATCCTTCATCAATTCAACTCCACAGGTCCACCTTCAACACTATTTATGACTATTTATGACTGGAGCGCTGGCCCTTTAAATATACCTGAGCCACTTCAGGCCCCGCCCCCTTCAGTTTGTTGGTTATGCTGTGAGCCCAGTTCTGGTCCGGTTTGGGTCCAAACCAAAGTAGTCCGGCAAGTTTTGTGGGTGTCACTAAAATAAAAGGGTTTTCTTCTAAAAACAGCATGTGTTCAAAAGAGTGATTTATTTACATCACAAACCAATG
>JAPSES010000211.1:18648531-18661807 GCA_029822895.1 Maxillicosta whitleyi | reverse complement strand
GCCTGTTGTTCTCTATTCTATTTTTATTTAGAATTGACTTTCAACATGACATGTCTGTTCTTGGTGTTGGATTTAATTAAATAAATTTACCCCCAAAAATGTGACTTATACTCCAGTGCGACTTATATATGTCTTTTCCTTCTTTATTATGCGTTTTATGGCTGGTGTGGCTTATAATCCAGAGCGATTTATAATCCGGAAAGTACGGTACTGAGCGGCTCTTTTTCTGTTTTTAGTAGAAACATTAGATTATTCCTGTTGTCTTCTGTAATACTTTCATGAAGTGTAAAACATGCAGCAGCAGCAGCTGGTGTTGACAGAAGAGGAGACAAATTATTCCCAAGTTTCATGAAAAAAAAAAACATCACGCCCATTGTTGATGGAAAACAAAATCTCACATATACTATATATCCAAGCATACTGTCTTATCTACATGTAGTTTATCTGTTTATCAGCAGCTTCTATCTCACATACAATGAAACTGACAACACCCAGTGATCAGTAGCTTTTTGAAGACCACAAAAATACAAATGCAAATGATGCTGGTTTCCATAAACTGCTTTGGGCTGAGGAAAGTAGGAGGAGAGTGTTCTGCTGTTGATTTCAATGTAACATTTTAACAGATAAGGAGGAATAATTCAGTCTCCTCATCAGTCCATGTTTTTGCAGTTTATCAGAATATCTGCGAAGATGAAAAACATGCTAACTCTTTACATACCAGTCGGGTCAAATTTGATCTGTTTTGACATTCGACAATAGTAAAAATACCCTAAACATCTATGGAGGAAATTTTGTTTCAAAAAGATTTACACATATGTGAGTAGAAATGAATATAAATATGGATGAATTTATAAAATATTACATACATTTGTAAATATATCTTCAAGATTTGAAAATAAATATACTTGACTTTGTGTGTGCAGTCTGGCAGTTTGCATTTGTGGATCCATTTTTTTTAATTCATCCATATTTATATTCATTTCTACTCACATACGTATAAATCTTTTCACTATGTGTAAATCTTTTTGGAACAAAATTTCCCCCTTAAACATCGTTCTTTCATTTTGAAATTTGATGATTTTTCCTAAATTTTTGAGAAAATACCCCAAAATGGAAATATTTTAAAATGTTATAGTTTTGTTTAGGTGTTACAGATATTTGGACACTGAGTCTGGTTCAGGTTAAATTTATATATAAATCAATGTTTTGTTTTTTTTAATGTTTTTATGTAAAACAGGACATGATACTGTGTGATAGATGTTTTTTTTCCCAAAAATGAAAAAAGAAAATGCTCTTCCTGCTCTGAAACATTATATTTATATATTATATGCAGTATATTTATTAATGTGGGATAGTTTATTTAGACATTCTAAATAAATCTGTATTTCAACATTTGTTATAGACACTTTCTATGAGGGAATTCTGTGTTTGACCTGAAACAAACTGTGAAGGTTTAAGAAATAAACACTTTGTAAATGTTAAATCAAACATGTTCTAAACCAGAACAAGTGGAAAAAGGTTTTTCCCGTTCCTTTATGCACATTTGAAAAGCTCTTTCCAAAAACGCAACTCATCCATTTTCAAAAATTAAGTGTTTTTATTGTCTTTCTGTCAATATCACTGAAATTTATGTTATAATGTTTAAAATATTTATGGAAGTAGCAGATAACATTAACCTTGTTCCAATTTTCCTGATGCTAAAATAAAAAAAAAAATAATTAAAAGGCAGAATAATAAATATAATATGTATAATAAATATAATATGAATAAACTTTTTTTGGTAAAACTCATGATATCACCAAACACTTTACAATTGTTTTTATTTTGATAATTTGTTTTTAATAATTACATTATGCTTTTATTATCTGTAATACCATCTTGAAGGGTGCCACCAAATAGAATATATTATTATTATTTATTATTTATTTATGTCCTCCATTGTAAGTCCCTTTGGATAAAAGTGTCCGCCAAATGTAATGTAATATTATTATTATTATTATTATCATCATAATTATCACTAATCGATTAGTCTTTCCATGTTTACGCACCTGAATCGCTTCCCACGCAGCGAACAACCTCGAAGATGACTTGATCATAAACACAGTCTGCTTGTTTACACAACAAACTGAAATGTCAGTTCCACGCAGCAGCAGGTTCGCGGTGTCTTCGTCAGCGCTGAACCCAAATGTGGCCTTTACCTCCGTCCACATTCTGTAAAACAACCCTGTCGGACCCTTTGTGATTTTATGTTTTATTATGTGATCTGACTCATTTTCCTCCCGAATCTGTTCTTTTGCTTGATCACCATTCCCACAATGCACTTGCACGACAAAATTTACGTAAAGTGACATTTTGGTTTGTTATGTGAAAAAGTTGTGAGACACTGAGACACACTGGGTTAGTGATAATTAGGTTATCACTGGGGTTTTACAAATTAGAAGGAAAAAAAAGATGAAAAGTCATACGCTTCTTTAATCATAGCCTTCCTGGATTAGATTATATTTTATTACAACAAATTAGATTACATTACATAACATTAGATGGAACTTTATTGACCAATAGCAGCACAAACACCTTAAATACACATAAGAAATATCACAACATTTGAAAGCAACAGTACTAATAGAAACAAGTAGCAAAGTAATAATAATAATGATAATTAGTAGGTTATTATTTTATATTATAATGTAATATTACTATATGCACAATAAAAGGAGTAAAAGGAAATACTGCTACTACTATTAACATCCATTTTTGAGTGTTTTTTTTTAGTTTTTCAAATTCTGTGGGTGTTTTATTCTTGGATTTGTTGATTTTGTTTAATCCAAAAGGTTGGAAAATTGAATAAAAAAGACTTTATGAGTAAAGAACAAAACACATTGAAGAATGGTATTGTGGGTAACGGATCCACTGTCCTACAGGATAAACATTACACCACAGAATGTTTCATCCCATGTAAAAACGTGCCGACTATTAGATGCATATGCTGTCGAAATGTAAGCGATTTTGGGTTTGATACCGAGTGGAAAGTCCAGTTTATGAGGTGATTTTTTTATCAAAATTCAGCTCTGTATGAAAACTTTCACTTTTAAGATGTGATTCAGTGCGTGCGACTTAACACGCAGCGATGGGAGAGATAGATAAGAAGCAAATAAAAACGTATGTCGGCCTGTGAAGGTTACATTTTACTGTAAGAAAGTTATGCGGTTGATTCCCAGACACGTATCTGGTGTAAACTATTTGGAAAAGTGCTTATTTCTCAGTCTTTTCAAGTGCCTAAACTAGAACGGACAGCCTCAAATACCTGTCTAGTTAGCCTTGAAACTCACAAATGAGTGACAATTAACACACATGCTGCAAAGTGGCTGGATGTGAAGTTTCTTCAGCAACTGACATGGTTTATAATTTGAGTGAAAAGGGGGGATTACAACCACATGTTTCCAGAGCGGGAGTGAGCTGAGTGTTGAGCAGCTGGCAGGCGAAAAGGCAGAGTAAAGACGGCTTTACTGTCAAGAGGTAAGAAAAATGAACTTCACATCGGCGTCATCACATGCAGTATATCTTCAAATGTTTGGTTGTTTAGTCTTTTTTATGGACAGATTGAATGTAAAACTAACCGCTTTTTGCATTCCACCGCTTGTTAATTTGCAATAAAGGCTCAAATTCTGAGCTACCTCTTTAACTCGATGCACTCCCATGCAATTTTAACATCCTTTTTGAGAGACCGCACATAAATCCCGTTGCTTTGGAGTTTTCTCATCAAGTTGTTTTTAAGGTTTCAGTGTTGTGAGTTGTATGTGGTAGACCATGGGTGTTAGTGAAAAAAAAACAGAAAAAGTAAAATTGCATAATGAAAAAGTCTCTTAAAAATGGGATTAACATGAACAACCTGAAATTAAGGGGAAAAAATAAGTGCAATTTTAACTATTAATGCCTTATACATGTGAATTACAATTTACAGATCACAATGGATCTACAAATACACAAAACATTTAATAACAGGCAGAATATTGTTAAGATTTCCAGTTAGGATAGTGTGTACATGTAAATATGTTCAAGCAATGTAACTTTTTTTGCACTAAAACGTTTGTGGTTGTCATTATTTATAGGTTATTAGGATATTTTTTACTGATCTGATGCATTTTAGATCATATTGGTCAGTATGTGGAACCTGAACTAAAAGGACTTCGACACCTTTGACTGTTAAACGATGAATAGTGTATACTGTAAATATTTTTAACTTGTAATTTTACATTATTATCCCATAAAGACCATAAACAACCACTGGCAAACAAAATCATCTACAGATATATTACGTTCAATGACTAATAATCCATTAATCTTATCAATACATGTAAATAATTGGTGTAAAATACAGTTCGTCGTCTTTTCATGGTCATCAGATATGACTCAGAGGCTCCGTAGTTACCATGGAAACAGTCATCCTCTACAACATCAATTCTCAAATAAAACCCATGGAGTTGGATCAGTAACAGTGGACGGACGCACTGGGTTTATGTTCAGTTAATAAAAGATTTTGTTGAAAAAGTCACATTTTCTTCATTTTTCAGTTTCTGATATTATGACAATTAACTTTAATCTGAGCTTTTATGAACATCTATATGATCAGTAAATTAAATATGGTGAAAATACTTGATTTTTATTGAAGAAACTCAAAACAAGTGGTGATAAATCACTTAAGAATGGTTGAATACAGAGAAAATTTCATTTGGGAACTTGCACAAAATTAGCTTTATGAGTTAAACCAAGGAAAATATTTAAAGTTATTATTTATAGATGATTATACTGTTGTTTTACTTGAGATTGACATTGAGTTGTATGTGGCCCCTCAACACCCTTGTTGCCCTTATAATATAAGGAGTTTTGAAGCCCTCTACATGATCAGTATGATATTTTGTTTCTTGAAAAACCCGATGTATACAATAAGATACATACAATACACAGATAATCCACCAGGGGCGAGGAACTTGTTCATCAGAGGCCTTTCCAGTGACACTACAAGATTATCATTAATGAAGAAGGAGGGGGATTTTTGACAATTTTGAAAAGGAATTATCAATTTATCAAACATGCATTGACACGTTTTTGTTTGTTTCAAAAATAATGATAATTTCAGCATTGAGACCTGATATATCAAATATGACAAAACATTGCAACACATACATCCAATCCAACTTTATTTATAAAGCACTTTAAAGTATGGGTGTGTTCAAAATATCGATACGGAGATATATCGTGGCGGGCCTGTACACGATACGTGGTCGTCAGTATCGATATTTCACATACAACAAATAATTAATTTATCAAGTTTCAGAAACGGCATCTGACTTTGCATGTTTTAAGTTTATCAAAGCCATCTTTATTTGTTCACTACAGCCAAAATAAAAACATATAATTTGAGTATACATGTGTCTGTTTTCTGTAAAATGTAAAAAACTGGAAAGAAAAAAAAATAGGACTAAAATATCGGGATTCATATCGCATTGAATACCATGTACTGGAATGCACATATATTGCGATATGTATCGTATCGTGACCCCTGTATCGGGATATGTATCGTATTGCGAGGTTGTTGGTCATACCCACCCCTACTTTAAAACAACCACAGTGGACCAAAGTACTGTACAGGAGTAAAATACAACAATAAATAAAAGCAGTAAAACCTGTACAATTTAAAAAAAAAAACAAAAAAACAAAAAACAATACGTGGACGTTGGTAAGTTTCTTTCGGATGTTGATATTTGAAAAAAAACAAAACAAAAGGGGTTGTTCAAAAGGACCAAAATAAAGGCTCCAGTTTCAGAGAACTGGAGTTTCCTTTCAATGACTTGACGGATCAGGGTAGTTTTTACATTTCACAAATTCATCCCACGGGCCGGATGGGAGCCTCTCGGGTCCCGGTTTTGGCCCACGGACCATATGTTTGACACCCGTGTGGTAGACGACAGCGGTAACACGCTTGGCTGAAGTGGCCTGATCTAGCTCTTAGGACACCTTTAGCAGTAAGTGCTCCTGTTGAGGGGTGCGCAGATGCAACTCAGTCATAAATCCATTGGAGGGGGAGGGGGGGTGGGGGTAGGGGCCTGGCTGTTGGGATCAACATATTTTTGGAGCAATGACAGGCATGCAACCGGGTAATCAGAAGGGTCTTATCTGGGTTCGATGGCAGACCCAGGAATGTGGACGGACTGTGGAAACGGCGGCTGCACTAATGGGGTTAGCTGAATTCCACACTGGTGAATTATGAGGAGTTGGGACGTCGGTTTTGCGGTTTGTTGTGTCTGGTTGGAGAGCTACACGGCTACACGCAGTAACACAGTCATAGATTTGCTTTTTGACACACTTTCTCATGGAGCGGGCCAATTAACTGGGAGCTGAATTGCTTTGCTGTACTGGTGGAGACAGCCACATTTAACAGCAAAGTCCTACGCGCATATATCATGGGGGCAACAAGCCACACATGCAGCCATGACTCCTGTGACAGGGACAAAACCAGAAGCCATCCATTCTGCTGCCTCATTTGCATGATCTGAACCATATCTGGAAGTCATTAGCATCTTTCCACTTGTTTATCTGGATACAGACGAATGCTTTTGAGCTTAACACCAGGCTTTTTTGAATAAACAGAACGTCCAGCGCAGTTCAGTTGTTTTTTTTTTTTTGTTGTTTTTTTTGCAGCTGTACAAGTCGTGCATCACTTATGCAAAAAAAAAAAAAAAAAAAAAAGTATAAGATCATAAATATGTGGTTTATTACTGAAATGTAGACCACTCCAGGATTTTTAGGTCAGTCTAACACTGTGAATACAATCTCCAGAGCAGTCAGACTTGTGGGATTTTAGTTGGCGTCACATCATTATGCAGCTTTGGAGTTTACAACACTGATTACATGACCTTTTGTAGGAAATATGTCATCATGCGTGTCTGTTAGTTTGCCTGTGTTTTTACTTTTTTAACCACGGAAACCAGCGATGGCGACATTAATACCGTGTCTGTCACTGGTGCTTATCTACATGTTCAGATCTGAGGTAAAGATGACTTTTTATGCATTTAGGCCAGGACATGCCAACAGGAATCGGTGTGTCATAATGTGTGACACTCACTTGTGGCTGACGACGATCACGTTTGGTTCTGACAGTTCTTACGTAATTTCTGTACATGTGGGCTCGGTGGACCAGGGTAGGTGCTTTCCCCACCTTTCACTTCCTGTTTGTAATCGTATCTTTCCCCTTCCTTCCTTCTCTCTCTCTCTCTCTCTTTCTTTTTTTTTTCCCTCTCTCGTTTCTCTCCGTGCTTGTGTCCTCTGTGAAACCCCCCCGTGGTCCTGCCCTCAAGACCGTGAGCTGAATTCTGATTGGAGGAATGGAGTGGCAGTCTGTCCTGCACCAGTGATCAGGGTATGTGGCAATCCTCCCACTAAGCCTTCTCTTATTTCAGACGGTAATGAGTGTGCGCCGTTCGTCTGTGAAGTGACTCCAGAACAACAGTAAGATCTGAGCATCAGGCTCAATTGCATCAGTTCATTATTGGCTCAAAACAAGAGTCTGATAGATTTATTCAAAGCTTTTCATCAGTATGGGATGGCTGTGGTAAAGACACACATAGAATACATTTGGGCTAATTAACATTTCACTAATTAACAGCACTGTCTTTCTTATTGGAGCCGTATTTTTTTAAATTTCGTTCTGTATTTCAGTCGACTGGTTTCAGGGTTTACCGTCGCTGCCCTTGTAATCGGGGCTACTTTACAACTCCTAATCCTGGAAATCTTGATTCTGAATGTTTAAATCATGGCTCTCAAATAATAACAATAATAATAATAATTTTAAAAAATGACCTAAAGATATCATTAGAGTGTTTATAATAAAGAGCTGCGAAGTTGCCAGTGTATTTGGTTTGTAGAGATACAAAGTACACTTATTTCCAGTAATGGTCTGGGGGGTTAATGGGACCACTAGAAGGAGTAGTGAGTCACTCTGCCGCTCTACCACGGTGAGGAAAAACTCAACACCACAGAGCTTTTGATGGGATGAGAACCATTAAGAAACAACTTTTATAATCAAAGAAAAGAAATGACAAAAATAGGTGTAGTTTTCTCCACTGGACACAGCTGTAAACGACAAGAATGGAGTTTGATGCTGAAATGGCGACATTTCTTCTGTGGCTTATGAAGGTATGAAGCTATTATGGGATGCTAGTATCTTTGCTAAGTTTCTGTTTTGTTGAGCCATGGTTCTGAATAAGCTGTGACAGTTCTGATCTCATTTCAGATCTTTAGTTTAGCTACTGACAACACAAACTGTACAGAAAACAGAAGGGATTTGTGCTTTTACTGTGGCTGTTCTCGGTCTAAAAACAGAGCTAAGCTAACAGAGCTATGATGTAAACTATCAGCTGTTGTTTTATCGACTGTCAAAATAAGAGTTTTAGTTTGAAGACGAAAACTTGAGGATACCAATAATACACATGTGTAAAAAAACAATTTATTTAATGACTGATACAGTCTGCATCCAGTCTGGCATCCATTCATTGGCAGTTTTAATAGAACTAAAATTGTTTTTATTTATATATAGTGTGATGAAAGCTGCAAACTTTATTTTAAGTATCTTCAACTGTCTAGATTTTACTTCCACAGGTAACAGTGGTTGTCCACCACCACAACATACACAAGGATTAGTAATAATACAACTAATAGTATTAGTAATTCTTCTTTGTTGTCGTCTTTGGTGGTTGATAAGCTACTTTTAAGTGTCTTAAACTTTCGTGTCACATTTTACCGCACTGATCCAGTTCTACTTAGAATGTTTTTGTCTTTATAAACAAGATATGGAGGTCAAAAAAGATATTCAACTGTATCATATTGTTATTTTGTCGATAAAAGTGATGGTAATGTTATTAAATTTGTAACGCTTTGGGTTTTTGCAGCACACCGCGGTGGGGAATTTTGTATTTGTACAAAATAAATTGACCTAAAAGAAGAAAATAATCAAATGCAGTGGAATACAGTGTGGTTATTTGGACCATTTTTCTTCCATTTGAGAAGTAAATACTATATCCTATACAGGATATATTAGAGTAAAGTCAGTTCCAGTCTTGGGTCAGAGGATTTATTTTTTCTTTTTGATCCAGAGTTCTGGACTGAACTGAGAAAAGACCTTTAAATCTGCTCCTTCCGTTTAGTATTATTTACAGAATGATCTGAAACTCCAGAAGTTGCTCTTATCGGACTCTTTTAAAGCCATGTTAGACGCGGAGGTAGAAACATGTGGTTGTCAGTGTTATACATAATATTACCTTATACGTGAACACATTATATTTGTCATTCTCTACGCACACATGATGCTTATATAAACATGTGTTTGGGTTGGTATTCTTGTAAAATAGTTTTCTAATCCAATACGTCTTTCTTGGCTAAATGGCTTTTACATAAATATAATAGTTACCGTGATATAAAATTATATATAGTGATAAAATATTTTATGCTGTATCACACACCCTTATTTATGTGTATGCATGCTAATGCTATAGTGTCATTTTCTATGTCATAAACATGTGAAATTGAACAATATGAACAATGCTATTATGAATGAATGAATGAGTCTTATTTAATTATTACAGTGTGTGTTAATGCCGCGTGTTGTAAACTACCTGAATAGTGCACCGTCAGCTGCTCCGTGTTGATGACTCTCCTTTGTTTTTAATATCTTTGGCGTACTGTGGTGGTTCTGTCCCTGTGCTCACCTCCGCCTGCCGTGGGGGCCCTGATTGGCTGAATACTTTCTGCACTATAGTCTGGCTGTTTGCCAGCCGTGCTGCAAGTGGCTGCCGTGCCCCCTGATCAGAAGAGAATGTGACATTTGTGCAGAGGTAATGGAATCTGCGTGCAATTAAATCTCTGACTGTGAAGAGGAGTCTTTCTCCTCCCTATCCCTCCCCACTCCCCCCCCCCCCCCATCGACTGCCAGTCCCCGCAGCGAGGGGGGGGGGTCATGCGCGATGATGAAACCGTCCCAGCAGGCCGCTTGCTTTACTCTCTTTTCCAGTCTTCATGTCAGGATGTGTTTTTTAACTCTGCTGCACTGGCCCTGCCTCTATGTGGCAATTAATTACAGAAAATGTCCATTAGGAATCTCTCTGAATGCAGGAGAAGAATTAATTTTCAATTATAAAAATTACATTATGGTGCTGCAGCTTTTACCAATGCTATAGTGAATTGTGCTGCAGGTGACAGTTGTTATTTTGCTGGGTTTGAGGGCCCGTTAAGCGTGTTGTGTTTGATATTTTATTTATTTATTTTTGAGGAATGGGCGGTGTTGAGAGGAAGACAGTGAGTGCGTGGGGGGAGGAAGAGGGCAGATTCATGCATGGATGAGAGGAGGGTCATATCTCTGCGCTCTCCTTCTCTACTGCCCCTGCCACTACACTTAACGCCTCATTTGTGGGCTTTGTGGCCAATGGCTTGAGTCTGTGATCTGTTGCCATAAAAGGCAGCTTTTCCCTCTCTGCTGAAGGGGCACTTGCTTTGTGGGTAATACCAGACCCCCTCTATAAGCGAATCCATATCTAATGGATATGTGTATCCCCATCAGGACGGCTCATAAACATAAAACTCTCTGCTGCCATTGTACTTGGCGGAGCTGGTTGGAAAGGGCAGAGTCACGCCACTCAAGCATTTCCCCTGAACTTGGGAAGGAGTAGCCCTGTGTTCTTGTCTGTGGTGGGTGGACGGAGATGCAGGATATCCAGGTCAGCGTCTGGCTGTGTCTAAATCCTCCCTGCATTGTACACACGCAATGTACTAATGGCACTTTTTTTTTTGCACCGGACAGAATATTCAGTATCAGACATTTGCAAAGTCTTCTTTACTATAACTGTTTTTTTTTTGTTTTGTTTTTTTTTTACTGTATTTTGTCACAATGAATTATTGATGTCAGTGTCAGTTGAAGAGGGAGTGTTGTCTCAGAAAATAAGAGGTCAGTCTCTGTCTTATTTTTGCAGCCAAGGGTTAATTTGTACAACAATTAAATGACCCTCCCTATTTCCTTGTTGCACTTGATGTATCCATAAAGTAAAACTGCCGGGTCTCAACTTTACTCACCAACATCCTGTTAAACAAATACACTACTCCTACTGGCTCTGTGTGTTTTCCTCTGTTGCAGGACGGTTTGCATCAGTGTGCGAAACGGAGGGAAAGGTTTTGCTGGCGGAAGAAAAAAAAAAAAGAGGCTTACTCCATTAGTGTCATTCGAATGGTGAATTAGATCAGTCTGACAGATAGATGCGGAAAATTGTTTTAATTGAATAATTATCTGTGGTTAGCCACTTGTGCGGAAAAGTGCTGTGATGTGGTTGAAGGCCAGGGAGCACATTTTGGCCTTTATGTGCTTATTTTGTCTTCACATGGTAAATGAACAACAACCGGGGGTCCTGAGGATAGAACGTCAACACAGGCAGAAGTCGCGGACACCCCCATCGCCCCCGCCCCCCTTACCCCTGGGCAGGTTTAGACGTGTTTGTTGAGATTCTGCCCTTCAAAGAAATCTGACCAGTGAGTCCTCTCCTCGGGCAAAAGGGGGGGGGGGTCGTCTGGATCGGTCTGATCAGCATGGCTCGAATCAGCGCAATTAGAATACAGTAGGACTGGAATAACACCCCCAGAGTGAGGGGGTATATATCTACGATTCTGATTAACATTCACCTGATTTTTTTTTTTAATAAACCACACGGCCTTGGTTGACTCAGGTCTCCAGCTCAATGTCAGTCAGGTCAGTTACTTTGCATTGTTTTTTATTTTTACCACAAACGGTTGCATGAAGCACTTTTATCTCAACCATCAGTTTGGTTGGAAAAAATAATAGCAGGTTTCCCTCTCTTCCTGTTTTTAACAGCGAGCTTTGCAATTTAGGTTTTGTTCCACACCGACTTAATTAAAACATTAATTTAGCTCGGCCTTATTTGCTTTATCCTTTTCCATCAGACCATGCTTTGGCATTTGCATGGTTTTCCTCTGTGTCCTTTACACACAGAATGCCACTGTTGAGAAAACGGTGAATGGTTTGGGTATTAACGCAGCTCCTGTGTTAATATATGTTTTGTGTGTGCATGACATGATTTGTAATTAGACAGTGATGGGAATTAGTTGACTTAATTAGCAATTTTATAAACTATGTTACATGTCATCATTGTCTTGTTAATGTTAATTACGTACAGTAGATGATTGTTAATTAAAATGACCATTTTCAGTGAGATGAGGGTTTAATTTTGATCTAAATATCAACGTGTAAATGAAAAAAAAAAAAAAAAAAAATAGAAAAGGCACATGTAGATGTTGCGTGCTGCCTCCTCTTGACAGATCAGTTACTGGCTGATTTTTCAAGCCTGGTGGGCAATGCTAAGCCCAGGCCAAACACTGATGCGCTGCAGTCAGCAGCTGCATGCAATTTTCAGCTCAACTCATTCAAGTGTAATAAAACAATGCATGAAGAGCTTGGGGACTGTGAGCCTGGGCGCTGTCACTCCTGAAAGAGAAGTTGAAAAGGGACAAAAGAATAAACATTAGGCAAAGGCGCTGCCGGTTTTTCTTTATTTAGAGGTTCATGCTGTGAGGAGAAGTTTTGTTTCTGTCACAACAATATCAACCAGACCCGTTTGGCTTATTTAGAAGTTCATACTCGGAGCCAGATTGGAGGTGCAGGTGAGGAGCTTGTCATGTTTCAGTTGTTACCTTTGTCATGCACTGTTGCTCAGTTGCAGCTCCTCTGATAATGCACAGGGGATTAACAGGTAACAAGGCAGCAGATCTCCTCAGAGGATGTTGCGCGTGGCTTTGAGTGTCTCAGACAATACTCCATAAACGGAGGAGGGGGGGGGGGGAGTACCTCTGAATGGTGATTTCCCAGCTACACAGGGAGCCTCCTCCTGGATAATGTGGTAATGAAAGGTGACAGGAAGGACTCAGGGTCTGGAACGAAGCCGGGGCAGCTGGTCAGAGCGGGAGAATAGGAAGCGGCGTGCACCGGGGCTAAAGTGCAGCGAGAAGCAAATTAAAGCTCATATCTGCCATCTCCCTCGCCTCCGTGCACTTTCCTGTTTGGACTTGAAGGTGATTGGGAGCCAAGGCGGTGACAGTTGACGGAAGCTGCGCGGAGGAGAGAGTATTTATTTACAGTGAGATGCAGCGATGCTTGTTCAGGATGCGGTTTCACGCAGGATGTGCCGTTCCCCCCTACTCCCCACCCCCACCCCCCCAACACACC
>JAPSES010000211.1:18629922-18640630 GCA_029822895.1 Maxillicosta whitleyi | reverse complement strand
GGGGGGGTTGGGATTCATAATTTGCAGCTATTTAAAGCCTTGGTTTTGGTAATGAATTATTTTGTCATCTCGTCTGTGATGAGATTCATCTTTAATAACTGTAACAATTATTTTATTAAAAAGAGAAGCCATGCATTATGGCTATCTCGCCAAGGTCTCAAGCTGGAAGGAATTCTCATTAAGAGCATTATATTACCCCGGTGCGCTTTCAGTTGGATGTCCCGCTGAAATTACATTAGGTGTCAACAATGTTTGTGTTAAAAGTAAGCAGTCATATTTACCGAGGCTAGCTTTTTCATTTGCCGACTGACACTGGGAGATGTATTAAAAAAGATACTAATGCCGAGAATCTGATTAAGTCACTTAGAGAGAAACTAAATGTTAAAATGTTGACTTTTAATATAAGCCGAGGACTGTTCTGTCATCAGTGTAGACATAAATCTTTATCCAGACACGGGGAACTTGTGATTGTTTAAGATTATTTTTGTGATTTATTTAGTTGCGAATGAATTTGGCGCTCGGTCCAAATGTGTAAAATCCGTTCCAAAGTGTAAGCATCAGATTGTTTGTGTTGTGATTGATTCATCTCGTGTCTTTTCATCTACATCCTGTGTTTTTCTGATGGCTAGCGTGGTGCGCGGCATTGTGTTTTCTTAATGGTTCCAGGCCCAGGGTTGCCGCTAATGACATGGTTGTAATTGTTTGTCAGTGTGATAATGTGTGATTTCCTATTTCCATGTGAAGTTGGACATTTGATGAAGGAGGGATCTTGTCAGGAAGACAAAGTGCTGTCATTTGTCACCAGCTAAATGAGCTTCTCTCCAGACATCCTCTTGGATTTCAATGGCAATATTATATTCACTGATCCTTTTAGGGTGATACCAATTCCACATTAGACGTCGCATTGTGTACAGGGCAATAAAGCTAATCTCCTTCCTGCTCGCTTCCACACACGGCTGCAGATGCGAGGGAGAGAAAAAAAAAAAAAATCTGACGAAAATATTTTTTTGAGTGAAACTAGTCTTTTGGTGAGGACTCTGAAACAGAGATTCAGTTTTAACCAACAGGGAGGTACAAGTTTCATGTTGTCACTGGGCTTCATGTTGTTTTGTGTGCTGACATAAAGGAATCTGTTAACTGTATTTCACAGAAAGACAGAAGTGAAATTACCGAGTTTGGTAATCTGTTATTCTTAGTGTTTGCGAAGAGTCATCACTTCCTTAAACTTCAGATTTTTTAACAGAAACTATTTCATCACCTTGATAGGAAACACTGTCAGTTTATGTGAATGTATACAATGGATTTAGACTTTTATTGTCAGGCGGTTATATGTGCTGTTGATAAATCTGAAGCACATAATTACAGTAAACGAAGGACATCATTGAGTGATTTCCCTCGTACTTTTCAAAGTCTTTCATGCAGTCGCCCCCTGAACAGGGCTTCTGTTTCTGATTAGACACATCCCATATTGTGGGGTTGGGAGCAAATTCTTCCTAGTTAACAATCTAATGAGCTAAACAAGCCAAACAAAGGCGAGGTGCAGTGAATGGGTCTCCAGAGGAAGCTACTTATTGTCACAATTGCCCCTCTGTCTTTTCTTTCCACTCCATATCGATTCATGTCTTCATTGGTTATGCTCTGACCGCTTTCGCACACATGGGTGGTGTAATCAGCTAAATGTAGCCTCTGCTTTCTTATTATTACCTGGGTGCTTAACACTGATATTTTTTCTTCAAGGACAAATGGTGTAGGAGAAGGCAGATCCCGTGTGAAGTCCCTGAGCTCTCACCGAGTGGCAGATCCCTTTTCAACGCCAGCTGTTCACTCAGATACACCAGGCCGTGCTGAAATTCTCTTAATATAATTCTGGGGGCTCAGGAGAATAGTGCAAAACAAGCGTGCCAGCGAGGAGAACGTTGAATTTTTCATCAGTGGGCCTCAACTCGCTGAGTTAGTGGGCAGCGCTCTCATTCATGAGCAGATGTTCAGTGCAGTTACACTCTGCAGTTAATGTGAACTTACTGGCCTCTCTGCCATTGGCTGCAAGGACGTTGGCAGCGACCTGGCATCTGAGAATTACTCCCAGTAAAAGGCGCAGGCCTGGAAAGCATAGGCTTGGCCTTTTTTAGCCACTTCCCAGCCCAGGAGCTG
Source organism: Maxillicosta whitleyi (assembly GCA_029822895.1). Taxonomy (NCBI): domain Eukaryota; kingdom Metazoa; phylum Chordata; class Actinopteri; order Perciformes; family Neosebastidae; genus Maxillicosta; species Maxillicosta whitleyi. The sequence continues at coordinate 18,638,479 of JAPSES010000211.1, read as the reverse complement.
GATCCTAGACAGGGGAAGGCACTGACAGCCCATCCGTCTTCAGGCCGACAGTGATGAAACACTTGCCACTGTTTGCTTTGGGAATAGCAGTGAAATTCCTGCAGATAATTTCCACAAGTTTTACATACATTTTTAATGAGCAGCCAAACATGATTCGACCCCCAAATGGCAAATGGAATTAAAGGTAGAGTTAAATATGAAGTGCATGTTACTTAAAGTTAGCGTCTTCTGGTGTTAGTTCAAAACAATCATCCATACAGTGGAATTATCCAATGCCTGAAAAGAGGAAATTCATATAAAAGGCACCTGTGAGGGGTAACAGTTTGGCCCTGGTAGGTTTATGGCTGAAAGCAGCTGGTGCTGTGGCTGGCCTGGTGGGCTGTTTCCTCTCGTCAGACTGGTGCTTCAGACATCTGCATGGCCAAGCTGCTCAGCCTGGGTTTGATGTGGCTCTACAGATCTGGTCAGGAAAAGGCTATTTGATGTGAAATGCCATTAACTGGTCAGAGCCTGTACTGTACATGGCATCGAGTTTAGCCGGCGACATGCCAATGGTTATGGGTGTGTGTGTGTGTGTGTGAAAGTCATCACAGTAAAGCTGCGCATATGGGACTTAAACAGTGGAAATGACAAGCTCTTGTTTCCTCTGCACGTCTCATTTTCACTTTCTAATTGGTCGTTTTCAGGTTGGCTTTATGAGAGCAAAACTAATTAGTGTTTCTAAATTCAGCAGAAAAAAAGCAGTCAGCTTGATTGTTCTGGTTTCCTCTCCTGTGTCAGGCACTCAACAATAAAATAAGTCTCTAATCATTCTCAAATTGCTCGTATTTTAAACCCTAGTGCTGAGTGTCACTCCTGGCATTTTGTTTGGCATGATCAGGGAACAGTGGTTGCCCTCTCGCCTGTGTGCTCTCTTTGTGATTCGTGGGAAGTTTGGACTCGGGGTGGTGGAAAAACAACAATGCGTTGTGTTTTAGGTGGGGTTGTTTCTGCTTTGATTGGGAACGTCCTGCTGACAGGAGCAGCCTAGCAAGTTTACAGTAGCTGTGACATTGCTGTTACCTTTATTCAAAGAGCTCCAGCTGCAGCGAGCCCTCAGGAAGCCCAGCGCCGGCCCACATGGGCGGCAGGCGGCCCACAGAGAGCACAACCAGCCCTGTTTGAGTTGGCAAACGCTCCCCTCTCGGGGAACTTTTGCTGCCTCTGCAGAAAGGCTAGTGGCGACGGCTCTGATGGAGCGGCGGTGATTCTAGGGGCAGGATGGGCTTTTTCCACCTCTCCTCTCTTTCAGGAAACACATTTTGCTGTCTCTTCCCTCTGTGTTTGCAAACGGAGGGAAGGAGTTGAAGCGAAGGGGCAGCGGGGCAGGGGGCTGGATGACAGAGCCCGTCTGTCTCACATGGTTGACTGATGAAAAGTGTTGATTTGAGAAGCGCAGTTTAACACCATGAACGAGGTGTTTTTTTAAGGGTTTCGCTGAAGTCACACATTTATATTATAATCCATATCAGTAAACGCAGGGACTTGATTCCAAAGCTTTAGAAAACAGCTGCTGAAAATGGGAAAAGCCTCTGAAATATCATATACTGATTTATAGACTTATGCTGCCTTCATGTGCTATGGGAATTTTGGTAAATACTAGTTACAAACTTGAAAATTACACATGAACCCCCCCCTCATGTATTTTCCACCAGAAAACTTAGGGAAAATTTGATACGCAATCTATTGAAATGATAACCTTTAACCTCTTCAACATGGCGTGAAGAATGAGGGATTCATCACGAATGATGAACACAGTTTTTATTAACGTTCTACTGCTGTGAGCTGACGAGTTTGCACATTTATAGTATACACAATTCGAAAAGAAAACACTGTAGCAGATGAATTAACGTGTCCAAAACTGTTTTACTTAAATAGGAGGTCACCAAAAGTGTGCATTTCACCACCACAACAAAAGGACTTGAACATAACATACTCTTCATTTCAAATTCACTAAGTGGAAAGGATCATCTTCCTGATGGCATCTGAAGGCAGCATCATTCCATGTGTACATGCAGCAGTATTTTCTCATGTCTTATTTGTCTTTGATTAACAGGAAAACTCACTGAAAATGATAATTTCTGAAAACTTTTTTCTCACCGTCTTCTTGTCTGTTATTTATATAGGATTTCTGCGCTTTATTATAATGCTGTAACTGTGAAATTTCCCCAGGGTGGGGTAAATATTCTATTCTTTTCTATTCTATTCTATTCTATTCTATTCTATTCTATTCTATTCTATTCTTTTCTATTCTAAAATGTCCTTAAAAAGTCACAAGGCAGCCTTTTATAAACTGTGTTAGTGGTTCCTGTTAGCGGTTATGCTATGCTAGTCAGTATTATGTATTTCTAACGTGAATAAATAGAAAAAATAACTTGGAAAAAAAATGGCCTCATCTGTATTTGAAGGACTGCCATGTGTGTAAACAAGACCGCTGCTTATTTTTTCATGATATCGAACACTAATTTTCTACTCTTGGCAATTTTTTTTTAATCATTTACAAACAGCTGAGTGGTTATTACCATATTTTATGTGGTGTATTTATTACTTTACACAGACTTTAAATAAAAAAAAGAAAAAGAAACATTTTCTGTGTGCTGTAAACCTTCACTATTTTTATTTTTGCAACACCGCCAGTGGGATTCAGTCTTCAGAAGCCAGTAATTAAAAAAGTGCTTGAACTAAGGTTAGGGAGGAGCACTGTTTAAATGCAATTAGAGCAGTGCTCAAATTAATTTGGATTCGGTTACAGTTTTTGGAATGTTTCATTATTTGTTTAATCATGGGAGTTCTCATTTGAGATGCTAAATATGTATCCACACACACTTGAAGCGGGGACACTGGGAAAACTGTTTAATTCGGCTTTAATGAATAACAATCGGAAAGTGACCTGTTTTTTGTCCTCCTGAAGCGTGCACACAAACACACACGACAACCAGCGAGGAGCATGAAGCGGTTGTGGCGTTACCGTTTAATGAGGTCATCGTGGAAAAAGTGTGTGTATTTACTTTTATTGTGTTTTTAAATAATTTCCACTGTTTCTCTTTTATTTCCCCGCCTCTGCTTGTGTTTGCTGCTCGTCCGTCCAGTCAGGAGATTCCAGTGGTGACGTCCTGCAGAGCCTGAGATCAGGGTAAGTACGACTTCTCCCACATGTCAGTACACAGGAACACAACGGCGCTCAGCGTGTCAGCTGACGGTTACAACGGTCATTTTCTAACCTTAGGAAACCCCTTTTAAGTTCAGGTTCCACATTCAGTCTAATATGATCCAAAGTGGGAGGGACCGGTGAAATAATATCACAGTAACCTATGAATAATAATCCCAATTTTTTGTGTGGTTAGTGTGAAAAAAGTAAAATTATGTTATGAAAATGTGGATAACCTGAAATGTCTTAAGAAAAATAAGTGATTTACTAATTATAACAATACAACTACGGATTTTTTCCTTTGTGTTTGTGCTAAAATGAAGTGTAGCTTCAATAATATAGATAGATAGATAGATAGATAGATAGATAGATAGATAGATAGATAGATGAATGGATAGAAAGAAACATTTACAAATGGGCTGAATATTATTAAAATGTCACTTGTTTTTCTTAAGAAATTTCCAATAGATCACCATTTTAGATTATTTTCCCTTTTTGTGAAAGGATAGTTTGTAAATGCAAACAATTTCATCATGTAGTTTTAATTTTTTTTTACACTAAAACAAAAAGAACATCGAAATTCGGGTTACGTCGACAGTGTATTAACAGAACTGGTTCGTAACCTGAGGACTGCCTGTATGGTGGTCCATAGGAGCATTTTTGTATAGTAACTGATTTGCACATTTCCTGATGCAGTTTTACATATTTACATTTGTTCCACTTGATGCCGGACAATGACGGGGCTTATATTCAACGGGAGTCATCGTACTGTTGACCGTTACAGACCAACTGTGAACTGGAGAGTAAAGAAAATTGCACATAGTGTGCCGGATCATGTCTGCATCCCCTGACTATCCTAGAAGTCATTACTCCTTGTGTGGTGTATAAACACGTCAAAAACAAACAATGACCCCGGGCAGACTCCACACTGCAAAACAATTTCAAAGCCTGCAGCGTAGTGTAAACACAAAACATGGCTAACCTTCACGCAGGGAAGACTTCACCTTAAACCCGGTGTTTGTTTTATAGTCCCTGTCGACCTTGGTGAGATATAGTTTACATCTCTTTGGTTCTTTTCTGGTCGATAGCTGCAGTTCTGTGCAGACACGGAGGCTTCACTGAACCTCTGAACTTCACCTTAATAGGAAATGTGTCAGTGGCTGTATTAATTAATCATAATGGTTCAATCTAAAGTAGTTTCCCACGTTTAAGAGTGTTTATCATGACGTATATTCATGCATTTAATGTAAAGATGGCGTTTTTAATTGAAATGATAATGAGACATGTCATGGAAATGTAAAACTTTGAATGCATCTTGTATGTGAATTAATTATGTGCATCTGTATTTACAACATGCTTATATTACAATGATGAAAGATGTCATTTATCAGTTAATACAATGCTGCAAAGCTTTAATGCTTATGTCAAATTAATGATTTTTTTTCAGTTTATTTCTTGTTCATTTGGTTGTCTGTCATCTGTTATTTGCATAGCGGAAATCTTTAATATTTTACCACCTCTGTAAGTAGGATTTCCACCCAAATCGTGTCACATTTTCATGGTAAACTGGTGAAAACTACTACTCCACTGATCCTACACTGCTCATATGCCCAGCAATGCATTGTTGTCCTCTGTAGGGGACAAAAGTTTCATGGTTTTACTTTAAAAATACTGTCCACTGCAAACTACGTTCCATTAGAAATATAGATAAACAAATAAAAATAATCAAAAATATATATATTGTAAAAAACTGTTGCATTATGCAGTTTCTGATCAAGACAGTTTAATACAAAAAGCTAAAACTTTCACTTTACTGGGCGTCAGGAGGTTAAACCTTTGCCTCTGCAAAAATGACTTTTCAGCTCAACTGTCCCAAACAAAAGGTGGAAAAATGATGCGCAGATTAAAAGTTGCTTTGTACAAAATTTGACACTGATCGATTTGATTTGATATGATAAAAAAAAATCTGAAAATGTTTATTGTTTGATATTTATGTCAAAACTTAAATTAAATATGCCTGATTAGTGGCACAGGAACATGGACACACAGCTATTGTGCATCATAATGAACAATTTTGCATTAACTGACACCTTAAAGTTAATGTAAACAGGAGGTTTGACTCATAAGATGAACTCGACCAGAATAATCCTGACATGAGTTGAATCTTCCAGTTGATATTCTCCGTCCTTCTGCCAAGATGACTCTGATATGTTTATTCATTCAAACAACCCAGATGGTGGCAGATCTACGGTATGTCCATCGGTGATGTAGCTGAGATAGATATGGCCACGAAGAGTGAGAGAGAGATTATTTTTCACAGAAGTTGGTAAAAAAAAATGCACATTGACACATTTTCGCATTTAATATTTGACCCAGCACAAAAAATCATAATGCATATTAACCAATGTTAACCATTAATCACTGATATATGCCAGGCTGCAAAATTAAAACAAATAATTAATCACATTTTTGTGTTGTATAATGTTATATAATAAAAAAAAATGGTTCGTTTACATTACAGACATGACATTTAAAGGGTTAAAAATATGATAATTAATGAGTAATGGTGGTGTAGTGGTGTTCAAGTTGATGAAGTCCAAAAAAAAATTTAAAAAGTTTGAACCTTTTTACATTTTTTTGTATTTCATACTGTGCATACATACATGTGTGAAAAATATTTGTACCTTACTATGGTTAGAAGGAGCTCTATGAGTGGGATACTGGAGGGTTAATGTTCTGATGTTATGACAAAATGCTGAAAAAGTCAAACTACACATTGTGCTGAAACATTAAAGGTCAGATTCTTAAAATGCAAGATTTGTTTTGGAAAAATATAACATAATAAGTATCAAAACCTTAGAATTAATTAATGTCTTTTGCGTCATAGGTGACACTGACTAATGTTTAATGATAAATCAACATTGTCAAGATGTTCTGTAAACTCCAATGTCGTTGTAAACCAGTGTAAATACGACTGTGCCACAGTGTGGATTCATGTAACTGGAGGCTCTGTATAATGTGATGAATATTCATTCTCTGGTTCCATGGACGTTTCTGCCTCCGTGAGCTCGTTCACACTGAGACGGGGTGACTGTAGGCTGATGTGAACCTGTAGTTTTAATAAAGCCCAGCTGCTGAATGATCAAATAGTGTCTCTAATTAAGGCCTGAGTGTACACCCATGTAAAATTCTCTCTGGAATGCTAACAACCTGTGATATTTCCAGAGGAATTTGCTGTGCAGGTCTCAGAGAAGGGGGGGGGGGGGCTGCGTGTTTGGGGATCCGAGGGAGGAGGGGCAGTGTTCATGTGGCAAGCCAACATGTTGTTCACATCCGTGTCAGATTGAGGCTAATGAAGGCCAGACTGATCCTTGGATGCAAGCCTTAAGTAAATGATCCCTCTTTGAATATATTAGAGCCCCGTAGCGGCGTTGTGGCTCCCTGCTGTGCCAACGCTGCTACATGTTGTCTTGTGGTCTGACGAGGCTGGTCAGGATGGAAGTCACGGTGTTCGATCACGTTGTATTCCATCCCATAGAAGTCAGTTTGTCTCGCAGCAGTATTGTTACATCAACAGCGCGGTGTGGAAGCGCACGCGCCCGTCGTTTCCAGGTTAGTGTGTTTGCAAAACAGTTTGATAGTAAATGGAAACTATGAGTGTTGTGTCATTTGACAATGTAAATGAGCCGTCTAAAAATTTTTCCCCACCCTCTTAAGAGGGATCACATTTACATAACAGGCTGGGGTTTGATACTCATGCAAATTGTTCATGAACATGTAACGCTGCGTTTTACATTTTTTGCAGTTTTCAGTTGTATTTAGAATTGAATTGTTTAAGTAAATGCAACTATGTCAGAACATTAAGTAGAAGTCTGCCGTTTGTCTGCACAACAGCACTTTGCATGTAAATGACTCCTAACCTGCAATTACAAGGCACTTTTAATATTGATTGGAAGAACAAGAACATAGAAATAAAGCCCCGGTGGATGCGCCCTCCTAAGCCTCTGATACATCCCATTAATAAATACCTTTCTGGCTCTTTAGTGCCGTGCCCGCCTTACACTGAGTGAAACAATGTCGTTGGATTTTTGCTGATTTAGCATGTGTACTTCATAGATGGATGGATTGGATGGATCCAATTAGCCATGGTCATCGCTCATGTATTTAAGCTGACAGTGGGAGTCGTAGAAAGAATATCCTTGATTTTGGTGGTTTTGTGAAATGCTTTTCCAGAGTACTTTAAAAGCCCATAAAACGCACATTGTGAGGAATGCACCCTTGATGGAGATTTGATTTACAGCTGTAGCAAATCTTCTCAATTAGACATAGGAGGGAAATAATTGATTTTCAATCAGCAGTGTATAGTGAAGGGGAATTCTTATGGCCTTTTTTCATTTCATGTTCTGTACAATCAACACTGCCGCAGCTCCAGACTGAGCCTTTCATGCGAGACTTAGTGACAGTAAATGCATCTCTTAGTGCAAGCGTTCATGTTTTACACATTTGCGGCATGCAGCAAGGATTAATGGCTTGTGACACAGGCTGCACAGGTGCATAAACTGTTTTGTAAGGCCTCCTGACCCTCGGCGCGGTGCGTACGGCGCCGGCCTGTTGGTAAGCACGAGCCCCGGTTGTAAACACCGACCGAGGGGACGAGGAGCACGTTTTGCACGGGTCGCGCTCAGCTCGCAGGCTGGCACAACGCAATGTGACAAGCAACAGATGTGTCACACAGGCTGAATCAAAACAGCCGTCCGGCTCGGGAGCCGCGCGCGCCGTCAGACACGGGCGCCGTGACGAGGCAGGGAGACGGCGAACAAGCCAACGCTGCTGGCAGATGAGACAAGGCAGCGCCTCTGCTGCTCCCAGCTTCCTGTCTGCGAGAGGACAGGCCTGTTTGTAGGCTGCGTTGACACTACTAGTCACTTTGTCATGCAGGCCGCTCTGTGCGGCTCTCATCACATGTACACAGTGCATTCAAAGAGCGTCATATCAGCGGTATGACAGGTAGACTCGCAATGAGACAACAGCCAAAGGGGATGTCCTTTTGAATACACTGCGTGAGCACGAATGCTCTGAGTGCTAAGACAAAATAACATCATATGACATCATTTTGAACGCTCTTATGTTGTCGTTTTTCACTTTCGAATGCGTTTTTTTTTTTTTTTTTTTAAGTTCTGCCAAACATCAGAGCAAAGATTCTTGCACAAAAGAGACACGGACTCTACGGTGTGAAGTACAACTCCTTGATGTCCACTTCATGTAAAGTGATTGTTGTGTTAGACAGCGGCAGTAAAAGCGTATCAGGCGTTAGGTTTTAAAGCGCGACCGTACTGAGGATATTCTCAGCTGTTTAATCTGCCTCTTTGC
>JAPSES010000211.1:18607756-18619622 GCA_029822895.1 Maxillicosta whitleyi | reverse complement strand
AACTTTTTATATCTGCCCCCCCCCCCCCCCCCTTTTTTTTTTTTTTTTCTTTCCACCTTAACCTCTCTATAATCCTCTGTTCTTCTCATTAAGGGCATTTTTTTGAGGTTCCAGGAACAGTTTTTTTTCTCTTCCTTTTGTTCTGCTTTGTGTGACCGTGTTGATGTTCATTTGTTCTGCCTGCTCTTGTCTAATTAAAAGAGGCCAGGACAGGTAGGGCTCTCAGCAGGCATCTGCTCTGTGCCAGTTCTTCATTTGCTGAGCGTTTGTGTTTATGCAAAGGGGCCTCTTCCTGCATATTTAATCTAGAGCAAGGCACTGGCTTTTGTTGTGTTTAGACCACATACCTCCAGTCCCTCTCAACAGCCTGAGCTCCAGTTCTCCCCCCCCCCCCCTTCCACTTTTCACTCTCTCCTCTCTCACGTACACACCGCCAAACACATTTAACTATCACATGGTACTTCAAATACTCCATACCTGCGACTTTCACCGGCAGCTTTCTTTCTCCTCGGCTTCAAAAGTGGATTTCAAAACGGTCTCTGGTTTGTGGGGAATCTGAAGCAATATACAGTTTCATGAACATGATGAAAGTCAGTCTAACGGTTCATGGGTAAGTCTGTAAAGATTTCATTATCTTGCCGCACTTTCTGCATATTTGTCTCTCCTCCTCTCTTGCCTTTTATGGGACTGTGGTGGACGTCCATGTGGGAGGTGTTTGTAGGTGTGTTCTTCAGGTGATCGACAGCTGGCGTAGATGCGTAGGGCTGCAGGACCCGAGCAGGAGATGTCATATTTATACATGCAAGTAAACATTACTGCGTTCGTTTAAGAAGGAAGACATCAAAATTTATCAAATAATCATCAGCCTGTTTAAGTCTAATGACAGTTTACTTAGGAGAAATAAGTGTGATATTACTATTCTTGTTTTGGTGATTGTTGACATGCTTAAAATGAATTTAACAGTGATTAAAAACTGGATTCCAGATGTTAGTCGCACTCAAACACCTTATATTTAAGCCCATTTTTAGGGAATTTTAATCAGTTTTATTATTAATAACCTTTGTTTAACCATTAAAAATACTCACTGAGATTAAAAAGCTCATTTGCCAAGACAGCAGCAATAAAGAGAAAGTTAAAGTTACAATATGCAACAAGTCTGCATGATGTGTACTTTTGTTATAGATGTATTAAGTTAGTATGGAATTACACAAACTTTAAGACATTATCTCATCTTCTGATCACTTCACATACATTTCTGTGGGCAATAGGGTTAAAAAACAAACAAATAATAACTCCTATGATCCCACAGTGCTGTACTTAATCTGCTTTTTTTTCATGTTTAGGATGGATGATGATTAGTGGCAGAAATTCCATAGTATGTGGCGACTTTGTAATATATTGTGGTATGTATGTATGTGTTTGTAACCAACTGAATACTCTTTGAATTTCCTACAGTTGCCATTGAAAACACAGTAAATCTACCACCTCTGCATTAAAATACCTACAAATGAATGCAGTTGCATATCCTTTTCGCTTGTGCATTTACATTAAATGCTTAAATTCAGGTAAATCTTTGTTGATAGTGTCATATCCCATTGACTAAAACTACATTCAGGCGTTAGGTCTTAATGTGCAATCTGATTTTTTGTGTGTGTGTGTGTGCTGCTTCATATTAAACATGTGACTTCTATCAGTTTTGAGTATGATCTGAATGTGACCCTGAAGTGACCCGCATGTACAAAAGAGGGTCTGATGTAATGTGTGTTTACATAAGTGAGTATGTTTTTCACACCGCTGCTCACACTTGTGACATTTGCCGCATTTCAATGGCGTAAAAGTCGGATAAATACGACCCGGATGTTCACATTGCAAGATATCACAAACGTATTGGATTTAGGACCACACATGAAAGTGGTCTGGGTCGGATGTGAAAAAAAATCAGATTTGTGCTGTTGAAACTGTCTTTAACAGATCAGATACAGGTCACATATGGGCAAAATAAAAAAAAATGGATTTGGGCTTCATTTACCTCTGCAGTCTGAATGTAGCCCAAGTTGGCTCTTACGTCTAACGTTTAGTTATTTAACTAGACTCAAATGCCATAATGTGGTTATTTGGTTTATGTGTTTAGCACTTTTACTGTTACAGAATAGTCAAAAAAAAAAAAAAACGTCTTTAGAGCCTGTGGTTTACCCATTCAATTAATTCCTGGTCCACCATGGTGATGTACTGTAAACTAGATGTCATAAAAAAAAAAGAAAAGAAAAAACAGAAGTAGAGGAAATCCATTCTGTAGAAAAATGGAGGCGTCACATGACAGAGGGTCACCTGCAGACTCTTCTATACGTATAAACAGCTAATTCTATGGTAATGAAAACATAACCGGTCATATTTATGGGTAAATGTGTTATTATAATGAAACAAATAGGAGTATTATATTTAATCTCTGCAATTAGATCCACTTGAATATTTACACACCAAACAACAAAAACAGTATAGCTGCACATACCAAGCACCAAAACCTTGTTAATTAAAATTCAACGTGTGCATATTAATATGTAAATACAAAACATTCATGTATCTGACTCAGAGTGTGTGAAGATGAGGAAGCAGTGGAAGATATGAGCGCACTCTGAGTCCATAGTTTACCCCTCATTAGTGTAAGAAACAGGTATGTGTTGTGTGGAAAATATCACAGTTAGCAGTTAGCTTGTATTTGCATTGCTCTGATGTGGGTGCACATAGGTGTGTGTGTGTGTGTGTAACGGCGGCGTGTCACAGGTGATAGCATTAACCCTATGGCGACGTGTGAGGGTATTAGTTCCTTCCTTCACTCATCGCCTCTCGCTCTCCCTTTGTCTTTGTCTGGGGAAATGGAATCTGCCGCTTATTGATATTAATAGCGCACAGGATCTGTGGTCGGAGAGGAGCTGGGACCTGGGCGAGAGTGGAAACCTGATATGGCTGGGTAGAATTGACAGTCCTCCTACTTGACAGGGTGGAAGGGGTTGGCTATAAAAATAGGATTGCATAATGTTCAGTGTGTGTTGGACCTTTGTGCGCCGTACGTGAGTGATCAGGGGTGAACTTTTTCACTCGTGCTGATTTAATTTCACGTGCAACTTCTTCTTGGGCTTTGCGGAATCGCGCCCGCCGGCTGCGACTCCTCCTCGGCAGACAAAATAATTCACAATGTGCAGCTTTTCTTGACATATACGAGTACAAAAACCAGCAGCGTGAATTGTTTACCCACTTTAAATAACTTTTTTTTTTTTTTTTTGGTCTGCAGTGAGCTCATTTAAATAGTGTAAAGAAATGTGTGGCTCTGTTTGTTTTAGGTTAGGAGTGAAATTCCACTTCCTTGGTATTAAGGCATCAAAGCTACTCTGTGTGCACTCTGTGTACTTTGTTCTTAGCTCAGCAAAATGTGAGGGCAGGTCCAAAGAATCTGGGGGATCAGACAGGCCTGACATTCACCAGACTGCACTGTTGCCTATTAAGCTTAGAGAGAGAGAGAAAAAGCGAATCTGAAAAAAAGCGTCCAGAATAAGGGCTGACTGGATTGAAGTTGGGTTTAATTGGTGGGTTTTGAGTCTGTTTGCGTGTCAGAAAGTGCTGTTGTTTACAGTCTGTGTGGGTGTTAAAATATAATGCCAGGATCCTGCCAATCACATCAAAAAGGGGAAAAAAACAATGCTTGTTTTTTCACTTTTGAAACGCTGACTTTTTTTTTTTTTTTTGTCTTTACGAGACTCAGCCATGTTTTTCATTTAATCGCTGCTTCTTAATAAAAGCGCCGAAGAAAAGAGGGAGAAAACAGCGTGCAGGAAGCCTTTTTTAACAGATCAGATCATACAGTAAGCAGCTGCGTTTGTTAAGAAGTGAGTCATGCTTTAGATTTTCCTGTGTTTCAGAGCACAGACAGTGACTTGGAAAATCTCCTGCACACACCCTAAAAACAAACAGCAGTGACCCTGAATGTAGATATCTGCGACTGCACACAACTAGAACTCTCACTAAACCTCCAATGTGCCCTCTTTATTTACACAATGCTGATCCACCAGCCTTGAGAACTGTTTAACCAGTGTCATATTATTTCTTTTTGTTTCATTCAAACACACCATGAGAGTGTGGCATGATAAATAGATAATGTAGATTTATTCAGATGCTGATACTAAGTGATCGAAGCATCCCGGATGGGTTGTAAAGAACCACCAGACAACTCTGGCAGCCTCCTATTGACAACCATTGAGTTGAGCATTAATTAATATGGTAATGATGTGTGAAGGTTCATTAACACGCCGGCACAGAAGTAGCCGCAGATACAGTATTAAGCGTGCTTAGAGTAATTAATGGAATAACTTTACTTAGTGGTAAATATTCATGGGCCCTCGTCTTTTTGTCTGCGCAGTGTGAAGAGAGAGAAGAGCCTGTCCATTAGAGGAGCTGAAGAGCTGTCCACGCTCAATGTGGGTCTTTTGTTGGGATTGGGTGCATTTCATTGGAGGGGTATTAATTCATATTTTGAACATGCAATCTTACAACAAAGCCAAAGGCACTGATAACATACCTGGGACTAGAGAGCATATTGTGGAGCCGTGCCCTCCTCAAAAAATGGGGAAGTCCACTTCACAGGTTTGTGGACAGAATAAAATGAGTCTTTGTTCGCCCTTTGATGTAACCACCGCAGTTCATTACCATAGCAAAAAACCCTTCTGATTGTCCATTTCCTCTGAAAACAAGGTGTTTGCCTGTTTTTTTTTAATACTCTACAACCACAATGAAGCTTTTAGTATTTGCATCCAGGATGGAAACATTTAGCCGGATGGACTGATTTGGAGCTGTCATGATTTCTAATGCACATACAGTACGAGGGTTACAAACAGCTGATTCTTCTTTGTTTTACAAGTACAACCACCTCTGCAGACTGGAAGAGAAGCTTGCAAAATGCTGCTTAGTTTCCTTTTTCTTTTGAATTTGTTGCATTTTGATTCATATTCTGAGCTCAGGCCTCTTACTGAGCGTACACATAACCCTCCTAGGTGGGTAATTATCTCAACCAGGAGTTGTTCTATTCCCTAAAATCTCAATGTGGGAGTGTGTGATGGGCTCGGTTTTCCCAACCGGGTGAAGCAGCGTGTGCTTGTTTATCCTCACCCTACGTTCTCCGCACCCCCACTGCTCTAAATGGCAATATTACAGCCTTGTGCTGTTTGAAATGGAGACAATTATCTGTTTAGGTATTACAAGATGGGCTTTATATTACAAGGAGAAAAAGGCATACAGCTGCTATCTGGATCCCGTTGTTGCCTTTTTTTTTTCTCAAATACAAATTTTCCATCATTAAAATGATGGAACATTTATCTAAATGGATGTTATGCATTGGGTAAACTCATTTAGCTCCTGGGGCTCTTTCAGGTGATGGGAATTAATGATGTTTAGTAGTTTGAAACTGAAAATATCTGTCATTTGTCACCACTCACCATTGATTTACGATTCTATTGATGATATGTTAATTGAAGTGTAATGAATCACAATAATAGGGTGGTTGTGTGGGAATGGTCCATTTTGGATGATTGTTCAACCCTCAGTAGAGTTCAGAGTGAGCTGCATGTTGACTTGCATTTTCAACAAGAGCATTTAACACATAATTAATGCTGAAACTGGGCAAGTTGGGCCGCTGTGTTTTTTTTTAATCTATGCTCAGTCTGCTTTAGATAAACACTTGCACAAATGCCTGGCCACAGTTTTGACTGCCAAATGTAAACGGCAAAAAGAACGGAGAGGGAGAGAGGGGGTTGAAGCATTTCTTTTTTTTCTTTTTTTCTTTCATATTTGGATATGCTTTAATGCTTTTATTCAAATGCACCTGTGATATTGCCCCACAGTCACTCCTCGGTTTACCATAAAAATAAGATTTTGTTTCTTGCTCTTTTTTTTGCCTGCCTGGGTTGAGTGCTCAGTCAGGAAAACCGTGCGCATGCAGATCAGGGTGGCCCAGGGGAGTTGAGTCAGGCCAGACCAGGTATATGCACAGGTACAGTGTGTTGGCCGCCACCAGGGGGGGCCAACAAGGGCATTTACTCCCTGTTATATGAAAAGTTTTTGTCTTGCAAATAAACCATTCACGCACATCAGACAGCCCCATTGTTCAGTTGTTATCATCAGTGGGTGTAGTTGTAGTGAACAGGCATGGGAAATGCAGGGATATGTCAGACGGTGACAGTGTTACACTGCAGGAAGATAAGTGAAAGGTGCCTTCTGTCCTGCTCTGAGCTGAAATGGTGGCGGAGCGTCCGTAGCGGCGAAGGGAGGTACACTAACTAACACTGCTGCAGACAAACAAAAGGAAGCAAACAGCACAGGAATGCAGAAGATTGATTTTTTTTTGTCTCTGAAGTCTGTTTGTGCATGTTATCAATTATAATCAATACCAGTGGGCAAGTTGTTATTGGTAGCACTTGCAGTTTACACTCATGTTCTTTGTGCTTCTTTCTGTAAATAGGCTTGTGGGTGCTGTTCACAGGAGTTTTTTTTGTGTGTCTGCAGTAGCAGTAATTATTTCATAACTATAAATAATTCTCCATTTTGTGTCCGCAGGGTGTGGAGGCTGTTTTACCACCGCTGGAACTGAAGATTGCTTTAAATAAGCAAGTCCTTGTAGAAGGTAAACATACAATGGTTCACTAGACTCCAGTCCCCGCATGGCTGTGAATGCTGTATTGAATTGGCTTAATAATTAACTGAATGCAGTGCAGTTGTCTTGTTTGTGTACTGTATTTTGTGTGTGCTTGTACAGGGCAGGGTGAGGGGGGTCAATGGGGTTGAGAGAAGGTGCGGCCCGGATCTCAACAAGTACACTATGGTTGTCGTTTGAGAAGTTCCCTTGAAGGTTAAACTGCTTTTAATGAGCAGGTTGATTATTTACTGTAATTTGTGAACGTGTGATTATGCAAGAAATGTGCAGACGTGAGGATTTGACATTTAGTCCTTGTCTGGAAAAAAAAAAAGAAATATGGTAATACCGTGTTTACAAAACAGTGCCGGTGGGGGGGGGTGACCATACGGGGACCTGTTATCTTTGGCATCTCAACCATTCAGGTTGATATCTCGTGTTTGCCCCTCACACCTTTCTTCCTGTCTGAAAAGATTTGGGGCCCCTACGAGGTGAGCTGTTAGTTGGAGTGGGACGGTGGGGTGGATGGGAGGGAGGGTGGGATGGATGGATGGGTGGTGGCGTGGGGGTGTCAACACTCTGAGCTTCAGCCTCAGAGCAGAAGTGTCTGTTTTCTGTCTCGTACAGCTTCAATCTTACTGTCATCTCTCTGTCTTTTTTTTTTTTTTTTTATCATTTCTTGTTCTTCTGTTTCCTGTTTATCTACACTAACAACAGTTTCTGACGTGCATTTAATCTGAAACAGTTCTAACTCGAACTCTGACTCCTCAGTCTTCATTTTTGATTAATCTGTTTTGTCTCAGTGAATAGACTAGTAACTGCGTGCACATATTGAGTTGTTTTCTTGAACTTGACACTGAAATTTCAAGTGCAAACTCACCCAATCTTTACCCTATTACACCAAAAAAATATTAGATATGTGAGATTTGAAAACCTATGCATGATCAGTGTGATATTTTTTTTCTTCAAAAGCCTGATGTATATAATTAGATACATGCAATACACTGATAATCCACCAGGGGGGAGGAATTAGTTCACCAGGGGCTTTTACAGTGACACTACAAGATTATCAAGAGGCACAACTTTGCCTCATTTTGAAGGAATTACCAATTTGTTAGACATGTTTGTGATATAGTATGTTTTTTGTTGTTGTTTTTTTTTAGCATTGAGACCCAATGTATCAAATATGATACAAAATTGAAACCCACACATGAAAATGGATATTTGAAAAAATAAATTGGGGGTTGTTCAGAAGGACCAATAAAGGCTCCAGTTTCAAAGAACTGGAGTTTTCTGTCAATAATTTAATGATTTAATGGTTCTGGCTAAGTTTACAGGGTTGAGATTATTGATTATGATTACCTACAAAAGTGTCTCAGGTACAAAACTGTCACATGTTTTTTTTTGTTTTTTTATACAGTTGTAATGAGCATAACATCCATTTCACAGTCTCTTTATTAAAACACAACCAGAAAATAGGGAAACGTGTTGCGCGTTGGTTTAAAAACTTGACAAAAAAAAAAAAAAAAATGAACTGCATGACTTCTACAATCAGTATTTACTGTGGTTACTGTTCCAATGATAAAAAGTAAGTCACCCAAACAATAAGAATCATTGGACATGTGTTGAATGACACCTGGTGTAAAACACTAGAAGTTTATTTTAGGGGATTTCATGTCTGTACAGAAGAGTTCAAGACATGTCAAGTACAAAGGAGGGTCAGACTAAATATAAAATACTTCAGTCTATTCCTGAATTTTTTGTTTTTGATGCTGTTGTATCTTACACACACATTAGAATATATCATGACACTCTTGCTAAAACAACAAACCTATGTGGGGCTTGAAATGTTTGCAGTTTAGTGTACGTTTAGGCCATGAATTTGTCACATTTTTTTAGATATGTAACCATATACACCAGAGGTACTACATAAATGAAGTTTAGAAACATGGGACCGTAAGACAATGAAATAGAACCAGAAAAAGTTACATTTTTTTAGACTTTTAGAAACTTTTCGTTAATGAAAGCATGCGAAATCCTTCATCATCATTCGCTACTAAAGCTTCTCACATCTCCGTCAGAAATAAAAACATCGAATTATCTAAACGTTTTCAGAAATAAGGGAAAACGTGGCTCAAATAAAGACGAATCTACGAACAATCAATACTATCCAGCAGTGATGGAAGCTGCCATTAACCTCTGAGTCGGTTGGTTTTTTGTTTTGTTAACTTGCACCATCATTTCCTTATCAGTGTCAGGTCTTTGTTGATTTTAATGTTCCATCAGACTGTTTGTATTTGTTTTATAGTTGTTTCCTAAAGGTTTAACCAAGGACACACACTGTAAATTAGCTCCTAAGGCTACATGTCCTGTGTACATTTCATATTTGCATGCATATATAAATGTAACGCCTGTCAAATAAAAGAGAGAAAAAAAGGAATAAAATAGTTATAGAGGCTGTAAAATGTCAGAAAATAATGCAGATATCTCTTTTGGTCTAAGATATTCACTTTACACCAAAAAAAAATAAACTAGGAGAAGCTGAAAAAAAAAAAAAATTGACTATTTTCCATAAAAATGACTCAAACAAAATGATTTATTTAACACTTGACTTCACTGATCCATTAATGTTTGCAAAGTTGTTTTTGTGACAGTTATTCTTTAACCAAATAATTTGCATGAATGTTTTTTCACAACCGTATGATAAAACCTAATATTTTACCTCTAAACTGACTGTTAAATCATTTTCTTACCATAAAACACAAATTTACATGGTGGATGATTAACACCCCCCCCCTATTATGTGTATTCATATCGTATTTATTGTAACCTCCCTTTGCACTTAACATCTATTTAACTGTTTTGTTCAGACAATATGATATTTATGGCGTTACCTTCTGAGGTTGACATCAGAAAAAAACTGAAAAATTAAAAAAATAATCGACATGAAGAAAAAAATTACCAAAATAATCAAGAAATTCAGCAGTAATGAATAAAAATAATAATAAACAAAAGTAAATTGAAACAAACTTTTGTTTTTTTGAACAGATATTATCAAAAATTATGATCAGAATGAACAAAAATAATCAACAAAATAAACAACAGTTATGGAAAAAATCATGAAATTGGACAAAAATTAGTACAGTACCTAGCAGAGTGAGTAGAAATGACCAAAAATAATGAACAAAAAGGAGAAAACAATCCACAAAATGAACAACAGTTATGAAAATAATCATAACATTGGACAAAAATGAATACAATACCTAGTAGTGAGTAGAAATTACCAAAATAATGAACAAAAAGGAGAAAATTATCAAGAAATTGAACAAATATTATGAAAAATTATCAACAAAATGAACAAAGGTTATGAAAATAATCATAAAATTGGACTAAAATGAATACAATAACTAGTAGTGAGTAGAAATGACCAAAATAATGAACAAAAAAGGTGAAAATAATCAAGAAATTGAACAAAATATTATGAAAAATTATCAGCAAAATGAACAAAGGTTATGAAAATAATCATAAAATTGGACAAAAATGAATACAATAACTAGTAGTGAGTAGAAATGACCAAAATAATGAACAAAAAAAGGCAAAAATAATCAACAAATTGAACAAAAATAATCAACAAAAGTTGGTTTAGTACATTTCTGTCCACATGTTAAATCATTTTCTTTCCACAAAACACAAAATTTACATGATCGATGATTACCCGCCCACGCCACAAAAACTGACTGTTTATCCCAAGTGGAATTCCCACAGACGGTTTCACAGCTGTGCAGCCAAAATGTAATACTGTAAATCAGACTACACCCTGCATTTTCAAGGCTGAAGTCGGTCTGATGATGATGCAGACCCTTCGCAGCTTCTCCGGACGACGTAAACGCAGCTGTAACCGTCTTCATCGCGCTTATTAGGTTTTTCTAGCGCCGCCGGTTGTGGTGACTGCAGGTTCTCATCACGGCGGTATGTTAAACAGCCCCAACTCTACTCTTCGTCCATTCAGGCAATCACCCCTCACATTTGGAAAAACAGAAACGTGGAGAAAATTGAAGTGGTGGTTTGATGTTGGTGTTTATCTGGAGTGCATTCTCCGCATAGTCGGGTCCTCTCCTCTGCACCGGGGCCCCTCAGCTGCCGGTTCCAGATGTAAGATCAGCTCTGAAACCTTCCAAATGGTTGTGTAATTAATGTTAATGTGGCAAAAATCAGCCTAATTATTGACGTGACTTTCCAATGTGATTTTGATTGCATCACTAATGCAGAAATCCCTGTGGCAGCTTATGGGATTAGCATGTCTTGGTGTTTAAAGCTCTTTTAAAGTGCAATAGACCCTAATACAGCGAATGTGTATGTGAGCAACAACAAGCGTGGGGTGTGAACTAAATATACTGTTGCACTTAACCCCTTATAGGGCACTGGTAGAAATACTGTGAAAATCACACTTTCAACCTTAGGAGTTTTACTGGAGGACATAACAAGACTTTATTGCTTTTGTGAATTTTGTTTTTTTTTACATATTTTTTAATTGCTATGTAAAAAAAAAATCAAGGTTAGTGAATGGTTTCTTACTAGAAAGTGTCAAAAAAAAAGTGAGCGGTTGGATACCTTAGTGGTTAACACTGTAGACTTTGGTGTGGAAGGTTGCCAGTTCAAATCTCAGGTGGGCCCTTGGGCAAGGTTAGAAGTTGTGAACATTTCATCTAAACTCCGTTCTGTTAGAGGCATAGAAGTTTGAAGCATGTTAAGTTTCAGTTTTGCTTCATGTCAGTTTTAGTTACGTTAGTTTTAGACCCCACCCCCACGTAACTGCTGCCATTAGTACCATTACACCATAATTACATTAGTACCATTACTTTATCATTACATTAGTACCATTAGTTCATCATTACATTAGTACCATTACATTAGTACCATTACTTCATCATTACATCAGTACCATTATTATAGTACCATTACTTCATCATTACATTAGTACCATTACTTCATCATTACATTAGTACCATTATGTTATCATTACATTAGTACCATTAGTTCATCATTACATTAGTACCATTAGTTCATCATTGCATTAGTACCATTACTTCATCATTACATTAGTACCATTACGTTAGTACCATTACTTCATCATTACATTAGTACCATTATTATAGTACCATTACTTCATCATTACATTAGTACCATTAC
>JAPSES010000211.1:18562139-18573482 GCA_029822895.1 Maxillicosta whitleyi | reverse complement strand
TTCTTCCTGTGTGGTCAGGGTGGCTGTGGTGTTTGCGTGTACAGAGTAGACACAGTGACACAGTGGCCACAGAAAGAGCTGAGTGGGCACGCAGTTCCTGTTTGCATAATGCAAGGCCTTCAGCGTCCCGTGTGGAGGCTTGAGAAGGTGGAAATGCACGTCTTAGCCACCGCCAGCACCATCTTCAGCTACTTCATGCCAAGTTTCAGGGGCAGAAACGCACACACGCACACGCACATATACTGGTGATACACTGGAGCAACTGGTGTACTGGATTTAATTTCCTGTAAAAGCAGGAATTTTTACAGCCATACCATAATGCAGCTGAAACAGTAGCTGTAATTCTTCTATAGGCTGTAAAGTACATAATATTACTCACCACTAGGGGTGCTATGGAGCACTGTGCAGCATATATAGATATATGTTGATACAGTTAGAATTTATAACAGTTAGCAAAAAATAAATGTTTTACCTTCCAAAGGCACTGTTTTTTTGTGCATTTCAGTTCACAGTGGGAATAGAGATGTAATTTATTTTTATTTAGGCTACAGTACAGATTAGTCATAATCACAGAAAAGTTAACCTTTTAGGAGTTAAAACAAACAAAGAACAAAAAAAATACCATTCAATATCAAGATTACAAAAATCTGTAGTTTGGAAGTGGTTAGAGATAAATTCATAATGTAAATGAGAAAAATACTGAGTATAATGGGAGTAAATATGCTCATCTAATTTACATAGTGTGATGTCACAGGGCGGCGGCCATATTGGATTGAACTTTGGACATATTTACATGGACGTTTTCATGGTGTTTTTGTTGTTTTATCCTTAAAATAAATTAACTTCAACATAAATAGAAAGTCAAATGCAGTCAATTTTAGTATCTTAGATTAGATTAGAGACTGTATTGAGGCAAGAAACAGTGCAAAAAAATGTATGTACATATACCACAAAACGCAAACAATGCAAAATAGTAGTCGTAATAATAATAATAATAGTAATAGTAATAAGTAATAAAACTCTATTGACTATATACTGTACATACTTAGAACAGAGCAGACACAGATATTTGGCCTGACTGTCTATCACTACAGCACCATTACACACCATTACACACCGCACATGCACAGGCTCGTGTAGTCCAGAGTGGAGGCCCAGAGGCCAGGCCAGGCAGTGCAGGCCCTGCTGGTTCCTGGTGTTTGGTCCAGATTATAGGCTAATGGTCAGACTGAGAGAGGTAACAACATGAGGTCAGAGATGAGGCCAGAGAGCGTTTACAGCCTCAGATCTCTGCTAATCACATGTACGCCGCTGCCGCTGAGCTGAGGGCAACAGGCAGAGACGCTGGGAAAACACACACAAGAAATAACACAGTATTCATCCTCTACTCCTGAGATAAAGTTTGGTGCACTAAATGGACAAAAGTATTGAGACGTATCATACATCCTGTTGATTTGAGATGTAAACATAAAGATTTCCTTAAAGTTTAATGGAATATTTGTCTTTCTCAGTCAGATGTGAAGAAACTACACGGTTAGTTGTGGTAGAAAATGATTATTTACAGTCAGAGTGTGAAAAATATTTTAGTAATTTAGAGGTAGAACTTTTAATATCATTGCCGAGGATTAAAAAAAAAATAATTCAGTGTTGAGAGTAATTAAGTTAAAACCATCTCTGAGGCATTTTGGAAGAAAAAATAACAATTGAAACCAAACTATCCAATACAACGATATTTATCCCAATATAAATCTATATTATGACATTTCTTATTGTTGTTTCATATCACAGATCCATTAGAGAAAAAAACACCTGAATTCAATGCGTCCCAATACATTTGTCCATATAGTGTCTATAATGCAAAACGAATACAGGTAGTCCTCGGGTTACGAACGACTTCCGTTCCTACGCTGTCGACTTAACCTGAATTTCCGCGTACATCGGAATTAACCCTTTAGTACCCCTAAATACCCCCTAAATCTCTAAATAACTATCCAAATACATGTATTATACTTCATATTAATAAAGTAAAGAATAACATACTGTATTTACAGTAAACAGTACGTATATTCAGTAATGGAGGACGAAATTGCGGCGTTGTAAGGTCGAAATAACGTAAGTCGGGTACGTCGTAACCTGAGGACTACCTGCATAGACTTAAATTCTGGGTCCGACTGTCCGCATGTCCTTGGGCAAGACACTGAACCCTGAACCCTGGCAGTTAATGGGTGTAAAGCACTTTGAAGGTGCATAAAATAAAAGGTGTATAAAATGCATAATTACATAAGAGTATTAATATTCTATACATCCACGTAAACAGAAGAACTTCAGCTCAATAAACCCAACTGCTGGAAAACAAATAAACTCAACTTAAATAACAAGCACCTAAATGCTAATACAAATCTAAAAGAAGCTAATTAGGAAAGAAAAAAAAACAAAAAACACACAAATTCAACCTGAAATCGTTTCTTTCTCCATAATTTAAAATACAAAAAACTAAAATACGACATTTGTCCTTATTGTTTTGTATCACAGATCCACTGGAAAATAAAACACCTGAATTCAGCGTGCCCACATACTTTTGTCCGTATAGTATATCTCTGTATTTCCTCCAGTGCAGAATCCTATATCTGCAGCCTGGTGTTGAATATTTGACACGTATGATAAAGGTTTCTCTGCTCTGGATTCTTTTTGAGTAATGGCTGTGGTGCGTAATCCCACTGAGCCACACCAACTTTCTTTTTTACACATGCACACTTAAAGAGATCCATGTCCCCGTGGTCTTACTTTTCATACTCCTCTATTACTGGGAGCTCTGGTATCTTCATGTACACTGTTCATATTGTCACAGGAGGCCACGCACAGGCTCCAACTTATTGGAAAATCTGGCAGAGAGGATAACATCAGTGTTATGACACTGCATATTGCCCTAAATTGCTTTATTGGTAAAATGATAGTGCTCGTCCAATTTGAATAATTTTATGGAATCCCTCACAGAACAGTTTAATTATGTTATCACACAACTGGCAACATCTGTCTTTATACCACAGCACATGACAGTTTTATTACAGGCTGAATTTCTTTGCTGGTTCTGGCAATTGATGTGTGATCTGATTAATAATCACACAGATGGAGGTGAAAATTGAACAGTGATGCGCTGCTATGTCAAAAAAAAAAAAAGAGGAAATAATTATTAAAGGAAAATAACACATTCTATAGCACTGAGAATATGATGACTGTTTTTACTACGGCTTAATCTTCTCTCGCTTAGATGTTTTTGCCTCTTTAAAACACAGTTGCTTGTATTTTTTTTTTTTTTTTTTTTTATCTCGCAGTTTGTTTAGTCTGGCTACAACTTCTCAAATCCTCCTGTCACCGCGGTTTTGTTAGCGAGGTTTTTGGGAGGTAAACCACCCAGCACCTCTCCTTTGTCTCATGGATGCCTTCCAAAACAGCCAGCCCATGAACTCATCCATTTTGTTGAGTCTACCTCCAGCTGCCGCTCTCCGACCGGGAAGAGATGAAGCACAGGTTGCCTGTGTGCCGTACCCATGGTTTAAAATAGTTGACTGTTGCTCGGGTCCACATCCTGTTTACACACGCTGCTTATGTGGGCAGCGGGAGGGGGGATCGTGGAGATGTTTGACACGGTGGTGATCAGAATGGACACACATGGGAACACACACAAATGCACACACACCCACCTCATGTCAGAGTTCTAATACCTTGACAAATATTGGTTGTAATATGCTTTTTAACAGCTATATCTGAAGAAATGCAAAATTCAGCCATGCAGTAAATGTGTAAGAAAGTGATACAAATATACACTATATGGATAAAAGTATCATGACACGTTTATCCCACGTGTTTCTTTTCTAACGGGTCTGAGATACAAAATAATAATGATAAATGTTATAACATAGTTTCATATCGGGAGAAATATCATTGCATTGGTTAACTTTGTTTGAATCAGGGGTGTCAAACTCATTTTAGTTCAGGGGTTACATTCAACCAAATTTGATCTGCAGTGAGCCGGAACATTTAAATAATGACATATAATATATAAATTATGCCAATTCTAAACTTTTCTTTATGTTTTAGAGTGAAAAAAGTAAAATTACGTTATGAAAATGTTTACATCTACAGACTAACAACACTACATAACAGTATTAACATTTATACATCCATGTAATCAGTAGAACTTGAACTAAAAAGCTCGATAAACTGCTGGAAAATGGATCACAACTCAAACAACAAACACTTCAAGATGCAAATAACAGTATAAATTAGCAGATTCAACCTGACACCGTTTCTGTCTCCCTTGACTACCATTCTGAATTTTTCTAAAATCTGATTGGGCACAATGGGGGGAGGGGCGGGACTTCAGCTTTGTGTAATTTTTTTTTGACCCAAGTAAACAAATATTTGCTGATGGTTCTGCTTCTGTTAACTGATGCTAACTGTAATTTCTGTGCTGTTACAGTTGACTGCCAGTCTGCTCAGTGGTTCATGCCCCCCCCCCCACACACACACACACACACACACACACACACACACTCACTATCCAAACACATGAACATTAGTCACTCTGTGTCACTTATAGGTGTGAATGTGAGTGAATGGTTGTTTGTCTCTAAACGTCAACCCTTCAATTGACGTACAGTTAGTTGGAATAAGCCACGCCCTCTGCATCGCTTCGGAGGATTAAGTGGTTTGGAAGATGAATGATTGAATAAATACTTTCCTATACATTGAGTTGTAGATAACGGATATCATTAACAAACAAATAGTTCCAGGTACAACAAACCCCGCCCCTCGCACATATTGTAGCTTATTTTGGCATTGATCCATCTGACGTCATCATGTATATGCACGTAGTGACGTCAGCAGATCAACTGGCTCTATAGATGTGCCAAGTTTGGAATAAATTAAAACAAAATTGATGTTTTTTATAGACATTTCATCCATTATAAGTAAAAACTTGACTTAACTTTGACTTACTTTTCCCAATATGTACTCTGTTGTAATCCATTCTGGGTCACTGGCAATCTACTGTTTAAACACAATATGGTATGAATAATACACAATATGGTTTTGCTGCTACAGGGTTAACAAACAAACAAACCAAACCAAAAACAATATCTCTTGCCTCCCCTTTGGGGGATGGGGTAATTGTGTATTTTTTTTAGCGTTACTGGGAAACAAAATGCACGGTTTCCTTCCAGCATATTGTAATTCAGTTGGTCTGAGAGAACAGAAACGAAAAGAGGTCCGAAAATCTACCCCATGATGCACATTTGGTTAATTTTAAGCTTTTTTCACACAGGCAGGAGGGTTTCACATGTGATTTACTGGTGTAATTAATAACTGCTGATCAGATTCTGTCCGGACGGTTGGATAAATGGCCTTACTTCTCCATAACAGCATGAAACTGGAACACCATCAGCTCATTTTGTCGTTATATTTAGACTCTTGATTTGGACCAAGAGGAGAAAGCTGCAGGCGGAAGGTTTGAATTTCCTCCTTGATTTTGGCTCCTGCAGTTTTACTGCACAAACAAAACTGTGACAGAACACAGACGTATATTATACCGTTACATATGATGTATTATATCATGCCGCCGCCGCCAAATATCAATATAAAACATGCAGACGCTCTAAAGGCATTCCCAAGGGTCACTACATCTTGGATTGATGGCGCACACGGATGTGGAAGTTGCAGAGGCACTAAACTAAATCTGCACTTTTTGTTCACGATTTCATTTTATTTGTCAGATTTATGTGAAACTGACAGAAACAATGCACGGAAATGAATGATGGGTGTTCCCCTTTAGACTTAGTTTGTCATCAGTTACAGACATGTCAGACACAATGCATCATAGTCATAAACATCATACCATGACTATATTTATGGATCATAACCTAACCTAAATTAATAAATAGATTTTAATAGATTTTTTTTAATGTTTTTTGACATGGGAGAGCTAAATCTCTGTCTGTCTAAGTCTGTAAATAACTCAGTAATGACAAACTACACATGAATCAGTCTACTCCAACATGTCATTGAGTGCATTCATTTTATACTATATTAGCATAAATATATTTAATATGGCTGGGATGAGATACAAATGATTACTGACAATTACAGGGCTGGGCAAAATCCTTTGGCGACCTTTATCTTTGTTGTTTATGCAGTTGGAATGAACATATATTATTACTCATGCTTTTTTTCCCCACATACAGCAGAAACAAATACAGGAAATATGTGCACAGCCTTAAAAGACGCAAAAAAAAACCTCCTGAATTTAATATGTTATAAAGGTTAAAGTCACTGTTGAATGTGACATCTGACCCCATAAGTAGAAGCAGCATAAACGATTAGAAACATCTGACGTGTTGAATGAAACCTGCTATAAAATATCAGAAAATTAACGCCATAAATCTCATATTATCTGAACAAAAAAGGTTAAAAACATGTTAAATATAAAGGGGGGGTCACAATAAGTACGACAAGTATGGTTTACAGAACCTGTTTTTATGCTGAAAGTTTTGTTTTTACCTCTATTTTTATTTATTTGGTTTATTTTATTCATTTTTATAACATTTTTGGATTATTTTTGTTGATTGTTTTGGGCATTTTTACTTATTCTACTTGTTTCCCTTTTTGTTCAGTTTCTTGCTATTACTATTTAGTATTTTTATTTCACTGTTCGGGTTCTTGCTGGTATAAAACATCAGAAAATTAATGCCATAAATCTCATATTGCCTGAATAAATGGGATAAAGGCATGTTAAAAACAAAGGTAGGCCACAGTAAACATGACCACTTTGGTTTATAGAAGCTGTTTTTACCCTGAAACTGTAGTTTTTCCTGCTGTTCATACTTCACATATATCAGATTGGATCTAAATACGCAGATAAATACATATGTGTGGACGTTAGAACTGGAATAAACCAACAAACAGGATGCAGGACCAGGCCTTTTACACAGTGCTTTACAAGAATGTTTGTTTTTACTTATATTCTCTATATTTTATACACATCTCTATGCTCTCAATTGCTTACATTTTCAAAACAGTCTCATTCTTTAACTTTTAATGCATATAAATTGTTGGTAAATGCGAAAAAGGTGATGGTTTGGTGTATTTTTTTTAAAAGTATTATGCAACAAGAGGAAACGGACGACAAAGGGAGAAATAAATACATACTACTTTGAGTTCAGTTGCCATTCCTTTATTTATTTATTTATTTACTACTACTACTATTATGCATCTATAACTCTACCTAACTTGATTGTTTATTTGGTTTATCTAGAGGTGGAGATAACAATGTTAATCATCATTATTGAAGATACTACTGATGCTGCTATTGATAAGTTGGACTTAGATAATTGTATTGTTATCTATTTATTATTATTATTTTTATTCTACTTTATTTGTTCATTTAAAATGTCTATATAGGCCTACATTTCTTTGTTTGTACCTTTTTTTCCTCTTTACTTCACACACAGGGTGGGGAAAAAAAAGTGTGATTAACCAGGAAAAAAAAAGAGTTCAGTTGCCAGATATGAAAACTTTACTTAAACCATCAAACCTGAAGACTTTTGCACAGATTAAAAACATGTAAAACACTGGAGTTTGTCCTTTTGTAATTATATCTGCGTTTAAGGCTAAAGCTGTGGATGAGGAAACACCTCAGAATGAGCCGTGTGTAAAAATGCCTCCCATGTAAATGATGCGAGTGCATGCTGGTATCATTAGGAGGAGTGAAGTGGTTCTTATTGTGCAGAGCCCGGATGGTCTTTGATGGCCACGGTCTGTGTGTTTGTGCTGAAGTGGGCAACTCTAAACTTCGAGCAGGTGTCTGAAGCAGCTGGCTGGAGGCAGACAGGGAAACACGTCTGCGTCAGTTCGGTATTAAATGGCTTAGAGAGGGGCTTCGGCTAGCCTGAGGACTAATGCATCCTCTATGTTTTATTTAAAGTAGTGCCAACAACCGCCTCTGAATGCTCCACATCAAGATGCACACACAAACCTTCACACGAACACACACACAGGCACACACTGAAGTAGAGTAATTTTGCGCTGTTTAGCTGAACAACTTGTGTGTTTAGTGTTGTAAATAAGTAACCGTTTTAACAGGGCCTCAGGAGACTATGGTTGGCAAAGTACACGCTCAGACATGACTGGCTTTAATAGCCATTGTCAAAACAGTGTTTGAACAAAAGCCTTTCTTCACTCCATTGGAATGTTTACATTTAGTTGAATAATAATGCCGTTTTAAGGAGAAGCTATTCTTTAAGAATAGCCAATTTGACCCAATTTATTAGGGATAGACTTAAGGATGCACAATTCCTCTTGGGGAAACATTCAAGCACAGGGCCTATTCATTTTTAATGAGACCACTACTTTAAAAACTTCATAGAATTAATATGTATCAGTGAAGTCTTTTCCTGTGCAGAAAACTTCAGGGTAATTAATATTCATAGGCTGCGCTTGTTAACACCCCCAATGCTAGTGCAATGTAGATCCAATTAACAGCGAATGGACCCTAAGGATTTGGGCAGATAAGGGTTAAATGAGCTATTGAAATTGAAACCAGGACTGTCTCCTCTTAAAACACTTATTTGTTTCAATAAACTCTAATCCATGTTGCAGATTAAGGCATCTTTTGGGTGCAGCTGCAGAGCTAAGAGCTGCCTGTGTGTGTGTGTGTGTGTGTGTGTGTGTGTGTTGTGTTGATGTTTGCGTCCATACAGCATTGAAGTGTGTGCATCATCACAGGGCATCACCTACACAGCCAGGCTAATGTGAAAACCCTGTAGTAGGCCTGCCTTTTATATCTTATTCATAATGTCTTGGCACAATGTGGGTAATAGACATAAGTGTTCATCCTCGGTGTCGGCCCGCAAGCCCTGGTCAGGCCGGGTGACGTGGAAGAGGGAGGCGCAGGGGTCTTAGGGTACTGAGGATGTGGAAGTAAAATGCCTGTTTTCTACCTGCTGATGCACATATCACTCTGCTCCCTAGGGCATCCATAAACATCTCAAACAGTTGATGTGTCTCAGGTCGCAACGGGAAAATCTAAATAGTGGGTGAGATGAGAACAGGTTGAAACAAGAATGAGACAGAATTTTTTTTTTTTTTTTTTACCCACCTCTTAATTCAGGCAGCCTTTTACCATTAAAGGATCATTACCTGTAAAAAGGAGTTGAAATCTGATAAGAAAAAGAATCACTGAGCCTGTTTACATGATAACTGCGAGTAATCAGATTATTATATGAATGGGATCTGATGCTTTTACATTTTAAAGCAGTAATACTTAAAAAAAAACACTTTTATTAGTTTGTAGTTTTATTTGTGTATTTGGACCCTAATAGTTCAAAGTAGAAGGATGCTGAGTTTGGAACTGCCAGGCCTACAGGAAAACCAAAGAGGAGGTTTATGGATGGAATGAAAAAGGACATGAAGGGAGTCGGTGTGAGAGAAGAGGATGTAGAAGACAGGGTTAAATGGAGGCAATTACAAACAACCCAACATTCAACTAGCTTAATTCTCTGTTAGTGTTGTTATGTTACTTATGTTCCATATTTCCTTGTTCTGAATGACTTAATTCTTATTTAGTTTCTTTGTTAACTTGTTTATGATTTGTTATCATTTCCTTGTTTGTCATTTCAAGTATTTCAGTTATATTGTAATTATTATTTGTTGTACTTTAAGGAGGAGGGTCTGTATAAGACTAATAGGCTCCTCCCTTCTCCTGCACAGTATTTTTTTTGGTTTCATTTTACTTCACTTTTGTACTTTGTATTTCATGCCAAAAAAAAATAAAAATATATATATATGGCGACTTTGTTTAAAGTAATTCTTATTACATTAAAAATTAAGTAAATAGAGTAAAATTCTGTGCGTAATGAAGCACCTTAAACACTGAGATGGACCATGTTTACACTGACTGACCTACATAGGATTGTATAATTGTATTTAATGTTAAGGTGCTGTTTGTTTATTGTCGGTCTTGTTCTTTGTTGAGGCTGTTTTACTTTGTTTTTATACATTGCTGTCCCTTAGGTTATCGAGTTTCACATACAAAGGTGTGTTGTATACATGTAACCTGTGATGAAAAAAACTCAATAATATGAGTTGCAGGGAAAAAAAAGTAGTAAATATATACAGTATGTACAATATATGCACAATATTTTATATAATAGTTGCATGTTCAACAAAAGCCAGTTGCTGTTATTAAAATATAATAATTATTCAAAATATCAAGGTACTGCAGTGTTTTGCTGCAGGGATGGAAATGAGCCATGATATAATGTGCACACATGATCTGAGCTGCTGGGCCTGGGTATATGCATACATACATACTGTGCATATGTGCATCTGTTTTTGCAAACTACAGAATTAAACATGTACTGGAGCTCTGCTGTGAAGTAAATGGCCTGTTAACCTGCAAATAGTATAGCAGTATTATTTTTTTAAAAAACAATAAAAAATAGCAACGATTTCATGTGGATTGAATCATGTAACAGTGTTAAAGTATCCTTTTAGTGAAGACGACAACATCAGTATGTGTGTACAGTGTTTTGTTTGGGTTTTTTTTTTTTCTTTACCCCTTTTGCTATTATAAAAAAAAAAAATGACCGCTGTGTTTTTTTGGCATGCAGGGAGGGACGTGATAAATAACCGATGCCGATGATCAAATGAGCCTTCATTGAAGTAAATATGCACGGACAGCCACACCATGTACATGTCTCTTAGAGTAAATTTGATTGTTTGACATGTATTCACCCATCAAACTATGTATCAGTGATTAATAACAGCCCCCCTGCGCGCTCAGCAGTGACATGGCCTCTATTTGAGAGAAAAATGGCACAGGTCGGTATTCACTGGTGAATAGCTGTATACCATTTAGAGAATGATATGCCGTGATGGGCTGTCTCGTCATAAATAACAGTGATGGCACCTCCGCATCCTGTGAATGACATGTGCCATAAATACTTAGCCAGGCCGGAGACAATGGTTCATATAAATCCTCCTGCAACCTTTTTCTCCGTGCAAAAAAAAAAAGATATATATTATTTAAATGGACAATAAAAACAAATGTTTTTTTTTTTTTCTTTTTTTTTTTCCTCAGCGGCGGCGGTGGCACAGACCTCCGGAACAGGACAATGTGTGCGGCGCTCCCACACTGAGGTCTCTGATGAGCTGTTGTTATTTGCTTGTTTACAATCTTTGACATGATGTAATGGGATGGCTGTGAAAGTACTAGCTAGCAAATGGCACAGAAAATAAGACAGTCCTGTATGTCGGGGGGGGGGGGGGGGGGGGGGGGGGGGGGGGGGG
>JAPSES010000211.1:18542535-18562039 GCA_029822895.1 Maxillicosta whitleyi | reverse complement strand
GGGTGGGCTGGGGGTGGTGGGTTTGAAGTATGGCAGGGCAGAATAAGTCCAGGAGTGTACTATGACGCTGATGGAGCGCACACAGAATCCATCACTGGTCATGTTCCTCAGACGCTGTATACAAGTAATTCCTTTCAGATGCTTATACAAGGCTTTATATCCACATCCAGTGAAGTGGAATTTAGTCCAGGATGCCATAAACTGTTGGATCAGACACACACACACACACACAAAAAACACCCAAAAAACAACAACAACAGACTGCCTTGAGGGAGGGATATGAACTAATCAATTCTCACTAATCAGTACATGGACACAGTCACAGTTAATTCTGCACATAATGTTTTAAAGGATGTTTGAGTTCAGCATGTTAGCTCTAAAACAAACTCAAATTAACCTTTTCTAACCATTTACGCCTATATTATCTTGAATTATATTATTATTTTCTGGAAGAAAAAAAAAAAACATCAATATTTTATCTCCCATTTAATACTTGCATAAAGTTAAAATGTACTTGTTAGATGTGATGGTGGTGCATTTATTATCATCTATAACTATAGAAGTCATTATTATGCACCTTAAAATTATATCTGTGTATGCTTCAGGTTAGGTTGAACCGTATCATCTTTGGTTCCATGCAAAGAAGGTATAGTTAAAAGCCAGAGAATATAAGTTACACAAAAATGATAACTAACAATAAAAAAATTACAGTAAAAACCTACAGACCAAAGGTTCATTTTAGGCGTTTAATCCAGTTTAACTATGTAACACCTTAACTACACTTGGTATAAAAGGTTTCAAGTCGATATTTTTGTGAATATTAAGTCTAGAGATGATGATTAGCCTGGTTAATATAGACAGAAATAATCATGTTAATTAAATAATGGATATAATTCCTTTAATCTATTGAAACCTAGCAATGCATTTTTGTCCTGTTTCAAAGCTTTACTAAAAAACAAACAAACAAAAAAACTCCCTCCCTCCAAAGAACATTTTATTAAATAAATAAATAAATAAGTGTCTGGAAAAAAACTGTTGTTGTGTTTTTTCTAATCAACACAGTTATTTAAAGCTAAAACTAGAGCTGTCAAATGATCAAAATTTTTAATCAGATTATTCACAGGGTTGCTGTGGATTAATTTTGATTAATCATGATTAAATAGTATTCATTTTTAATGTATATTAATCATGTTTCATTTTACATGAGCGGAGAAAGACTCAAGAAAAAAAGGGAATATATGCACTTAACATGTTCATTAAACACCTTCAACAGTTTCAACAAAACAAATGTAAACAGCTGTTCCGTCATGTTTTTTTGTTTTTTTTTATTATCGTCATATTTCCATCCAGAAGTTAATCCACTGTTTAGTGTCTTTCATCTTTATGGGCTGGTTCTACTGCACGTTTTTTAATGTGTGATCGTAACTCTACTTGGACAAACTGTCCCAAATGTGCTGCAGATTAGTTAATTGAATTAAAATTTTTAATCAGATTAATCACGATGATGGATTAATCCACGTTAACACATTGATTTTGACAGCCCTAGTTAAAAAGTAAGAGTCACATTGCCAAATATGATATTACATCAAAAAAATATACTATTAATAAAAATATGTGCTGTTTGTTGCCACGTTACCTTATTTGTCCAGTATTTTATACTTAATCTCAATACATGTCAAGAGAATAAATGGAACAGCTTTAAAAAGTGACAAAACACATGCATGAATAATTTAGCTGCTCAGTTTATTTTAGGCTCCTGGTCTAAGAGATCTGTCTTTACCGCTGTTGTCACTGAACATGCATCCTATTTGGACACAATACTGTTAGTGTATTAATCTATGTATGTGTTAAAGGTCAATAGAGACACATTTCCGCACCGTCTGCACTTATCGACACTGGGCTCTGTAATATAAATCCCCATCATGCAGTTTGGTATCATACTGTATTTTTCTAATTTAAGCACAAGCGTTTCTACAATCATCACCACTTGCAACAGCCTTATCAGTGTTGTTATTCAACGGGACAAGTGCCAACATATAAATAATCAGTTAATTACTGTATTGATGCAATTGTCTTCCTTGCACAAGCAACTCATCTCAGGCAACAGATTGATTGTGTTTAGATGGAGCCGGTGACAGGAGAGAAGCCACAGCTCTTAGAGCCATTTCCAATGGATCAGAGAAGTACAAAATTGAGAGTATGATTAATTTTTCAATTTCTCTCTGCGGATATCTAATAATTGTGCCCATAGATAGCCAGGGGCTCTTATTAAACATTAACATGCAAAAGAAAAGTTAGAATCAGAAAGATGGTATTTTGGATTGAATAATGTAAAATATCTGTAGGGCAACAGGGAAAAGAAGCAAACTAGTCCAGGTTTATTCTTCAAATGTTTTCCACCACCGCAATGCCTACTCCTAATTACTGAGCTCTTATCTGCACACTCAACACTATATTTATTTTTCCTCATTGCTAAATGCAAATTTTCTCTAACCTTTTAATAACATGTACATGTCAGTAATTTTCTGAAAGGTATCATTAGAAATGCCAGGGTGGACTTTGGCACGATTGTGTTTTTAATTGGTATGTAACTCCACTGGACAGACAAGTTTTTATTTTTTAATTCACATTTTTGATAATTAATGTGAGACCGTCTCCAGCATATAAATGTTGGGCTCTTTGATCTGGCGAGGGAGTGTTGCGAGGCACACGGTTCTTATTAAAATATATCAGCGTGTTATCTCCTGGCTTTCTAGTGGAGAGACACTTTGCCTTTAAGAAGCCGAGCCTTAGAGGAGGTTCCACCTTCAGGTTTCCTTTCCTCTCTCTGCTTCTCCCTGTGCTGTCTCCATCACTTTGCTCACTTCCACATAATATCATCTTCATCTCAGATAGCTGTGGCACAGGGGAACTGCATTTGTTGATCAGATTTGGCTTGTCTCACGCCTCCTCCCCAGAAGTATGGGGATGTGCGTGTAATGCTTGCCTGAGCCCGGCCATCGCAGCCTGATTGAGTGATCCTGCCTGTCACAGGACAAGATAACCACATCAGTAAATACTCCTCAGCCCCTCACCTCCACACAGTCACCAGCAGGGGCAGGGCTGCACACAACAGCCATGCATCCTCTCAATTCATTTCCACTTGTGCCATTAGAGTCTCCACTGTAAAACATATTTATTTCAGCACATTTCATATTTAACACTCTGATCTATCGTCTCAGCTCTCTGCTCTTCCAAAGGGATTTCAGACTCGAGTTACAGTTCGCTTTTCTCCTCAATTTGATGAGGTCTCTAGCTGGTATCACACCACCAGACTCTGGTTTCACAGTGTGATCTTTTGATATTCCCCTCTCTTCAAAACATCACCGGCACTGAAGACGGATTGAATTAGCGATTTGCGGCGTATTTATCTCGATCCGAGAGTAATGTGGTGCTCTCTGTCTTAGCACTCAAGCTCAATGAAAACAATAAATGGTGTCCTTATCTTCTGGAGTGAAATCAAGATAGGCGCAGAAAGCTGTGAGTTATTTGTGGTTGATTTGGAGGGAAAGGAGGGACAGGAAATGGACACCCCTCTCACATTACCTCCTGCCGTACAGTGGAAGAAAGAAAGAGAGGGAGGCAGAGGGAAGGGGTTTTAATCAGCACAGCGCCGCGCCTCTAATGTGAAAGTGTCAAAGATGTGCCTTAGTCCTGCAATGAGTGAATCTGGTCAAGTCCTGTGTTAAATTGAAAACCGGCCCGTTGGGATTTGGGGGGTGAAGGGACAGGGGACTTGGTGGTAGCTGCATCTTGGTCAATTATCGCAGTCTCCTGTGCTCCATTTCACTCCTGAGGCCTCTCCTCCTCCGTCTGACTCACTGCCAAGGGCCAACAACCACCGCCTGGAAGCAAAGACACGGCAGAAGGAGATGATGTTGAGGTGGAATACTGCAGACGATAGCTTCCTTTCAAAAGTGGGACTTGCTAGCCATAAATGCTAAGTTAATTCATCTTTTATTTTAACTCTAGTAAGTGTTTTGGTGTTTTATAATCCATGATTGATGCTTTATCTACTAAGAGTTTCAGCTTCTGTTTATTGAGTAAAACATTTTTTTCTTTATTTTAGTTTTGCTTGGACAGACCAGATGACTGACCTGATGACAGATGCTCGTTTCAGTTTCTTATCCGCTTCATTTACCGTATGCTCTCTATTCTATAGCTATGCGAAATCTGGATCCCACAATGTTTTTTATTATCCGCCCACTCCCGCCTGGAGTCTCATACCGCCCGTTGAGTTGGGTTCTGCGGAACCCAGCGGGTTCCAGTCCTAATGCAGCCCTCTAATCTACAAACACCATCACACTATCCGCTGCGTTGCTGCCCCTTTGATTCCAGAATGCAGGTCCGCTGTGTCAATGTGTAGCCTGCCTCACCTCTGTTACTCCATGGGTTTGACTATGTAAAACGGTCAATGGTGGCAAAAAGGTGGGATCACCATCATACGTTTTTCTTGGATCTCTGTGTAAAAGTGGCTTCTGTGCCCTCCTTTGCCCAAACTGAGGAGCATCAGGCAGAAAACTCACACTATAGCTGCATGTCCTGGCATATCCCAGCAGCTTCTCTGGGCTGGAGAGAAAAAGGATCACTTCCTGGCAGGTGCGATGTGGGGAGCCAGAGCTCTTGCCTTTCCACAGCCTCGCCACCAAGCGAAAAAAAAAAAACTCAACTAGAGGGGGGAAAAAATGAAAGTTCCCCACCACTCTATTTATATGTGTATGTGTGCATGTGTGCAGTCTATTTTAACCACCTGAGCGGGAGCCAGGATTCCAGCACTTGCCCCATATTTTAAACAGATGTTGAGGAGGGGAAGAAAAGCCTCACAAGAGTCTTGCAATCAAAATAATTATCTTTATGGGTGGATGTTTACAAAGTGTTAATGTGATATTCTGCAGGCGTGCTAACCGGGCCTGCTTTTATGTGTTAAACGTGATAAATTCCTCTGTCTGTTAAAAGACCAACACCTTTTACTTTATGTACGAGAGCGGGAGAGTTTGTAAAAGTCCTCGCCGCTTCCTTCGCGGTTAGGAGAAAACATCCACCGTGGGCCGCGATCCTCCTCCGCCTCTCCGACCCCCCCCCAACCTGCCGTGAATCATGGCAGACACTAGTGGATGCGGCCTCTTTGATAGACAGTCAAAGAAGAACCAGCAGTGATTTGTAGCCACGGGGCAACAGTGCTGTTCTAACCTGTCCTCCTGCCAAGCACTCATATCAGATAGAGGTTGATGGGAATATTCTGATCATAATTCATATCCCAGCGGATCAAACGCGAATAATAATTTCAATCTGTAATTTTCTATTGTTTTTTGTAATTTATTTACCCCCTGATTGGGGCCAGTGGAATGTAAATGTACTCTTTGTAGGCTGACATCTAATAGAATATCCTCATTTTGCTTGAGGGAAGTTTGTTTTTAGAGCACATTAGCTTTGCCTCATTGTAGTTCAACAGACATTTTCTCTCAGGAATCGATGTTTAATTTGAATAATCACAAAAAGTATGTTCTTTTGGTTTTGCGTAGACGGCAGTGTCCCAGATGAATAAAGAAGTAAATGAGGGGAAGAAAAACAGGTAATTATGCTGAACCAGTAAATGAATGACCCACTGACCCTCAGTCCTAATTGATTTCATAGAGGCAAATCATCTTATCTCCCACATTTTTGATGTGTTTTTGTTAACCGTCTTTTAGCTTTTTTTTTGTAGATGTAATTAATTGGTTATATGAATGAAGAATCAAGTGCTAGGAACAGATCGGGGGAAATTTGCTTCTTTCATTTACCGGCAGAGCAATTATGCATCTGGAATGATGTCACATCCTGGAAAAGAAGCAAAGGCTTCACCTCCTACCTGAACAATCATGCCTAGTCTGTTATTTAGCTTTATTTACCGCAAAAAAAAAAAAGACATACCTGTGTAATATTAACACACTGGCTGGAATAGTTAGATTCCGCAGATGCACAAATTATGCAAATGAAGAGGTGGAATAAAGGTTAGCAGCAGCTGAGTGCGTTTCAGAAATGGCGTAATAGTGTGTGGCCTCAGTCGGACCATGAGCCTCGCAAACTGGACACCGAGTTACAATGCAACACTATATGTGCGAGCACGCTGTCTGGGTGATGACATGTGCTACTTTGCATGTAAATTCTTTAGCGATTCACCTCCGAGTGAACCCACTGAGAGCGATTCTGGTGCTGGCTTAAAGACAGAGGTGTGTTTTTATGACTAGGTGAGGCACGTCCTCTCCAAGGCCCTCAAGCGCTGTATCCCTCTACCCTCCCCTTTAATCACTGTATCAACCGCTCTCATAAACTCCATGAGCTGTGTATCAGTGTGTGTTTGTGCTTCCCAAAGTGTGTGTCTGTGTGTGCGTCCGTGAGCATGTGCCCTTCGTTGTTTCCCCATTTTTAAACATAATCAGCAAAAATAAAAGCCGTTGTAAGCGGGCTCATATTAAAGAGGTGATTATTGGTAATAAATACTTTTTATACATACTTATTACAGAGGCAGTTTTCTTCTTGCGCTTAATGAGAGTAATTTGATTTGCTTGAGAGATTACAGTTTCCTAGAATTAATGCAGCAGTCCCCATTCCAAGATAGAGTGAGATCTAAGATTCTTCACAGGTCGTGTGCTGCTAGATGCACCCCTCTCACATAGCAGCTAATGGAGTTGAACAGCAGTCTGTCATCCCCCCGCCCACCACCCGAGCAGCTCTATAGCCCACATGCCCTTGGTTCCTGCAGTGCTTGTTGTTTGGGCTACTTCTGCCACCTGCATTTTACTTTGGATTTACCTCTTATTCACGAACAGCTCCCTCTCCGAAAAGCAGGAGGGAGGTGATTTATTGTATATATGCAATGTTCAGTCATCAATGAAAATCCAACATCTGGACAAATTATTCACCCAATTGCACTAATTCAAATGGCGTCGCATCAGGACTTGTCTTATTTATTTATTTATTTGGTTATTTCTTTAACTTTTCCACCTGTGTCCGTGGCTTTTGCTGTGTAATATTCCCCCATCCCATGTTTGTGAAAGCTCTTCAAGCTTAATGCATAACTTAATTTGAGTTGTGATCTTCTCTGCTAACATTTATTGAAGCCCACAGCCTGCAGGACTGAGCGCCTAAAGCTGAAGGTGGCTCAGGCAGATTGAGGGCAGCCAATTCTGTCACTACGTTGCACTGTGCATGTTAATTAAGCTTAAGGTGGTATGGAAAAAATGCTTACGCTCAAAAGGACTTTTCCCGTGGCTTGCGAACGGAACAAATGGATGCAAATCTGAATCACGGATGCGGCTACTTTATGTGGACTTTATGGCGCTTTATGACCTTATCTGAGTACTAACCAGCTAGTTTTTGTCAGAATAAAAACCACTGTGATTAATGCAGTGTTGTGAAAGTTACTTCCAAACTCTAATACATTACAGATTACTTGTTACTGTTATGCAAAAGTAATTCCACACCTTACAGTATTACTGTCTCAGAGTTATAATGCGTTACATGACTTCTGTATTACTTTTGAGTTTCATACAGACTCTTGTCATAAAGGGCGCTTGTGCAGTAGACCCCCCCCCCCCAACTCCAAAATACTAGACATAGGAGAGCCTTGGGATACATAAAATTGTACATGTGGACGGATACCTCAGTAGCTAATACTAAGGTCTATGATGTTTGAATCCCAACAGGAACGCTTGCATTTTTCCCAACATTTTACATGTTCAAACAGGGTGCGGCGCTAAGGACGCCGTTAGATTAATCTGTAATCGATAAAGAATTCTCACGTTAGCTTACCTTGTCATCGCTGATCACAGTGAACATGCTAATACTAACTAGCTTCTACAAAGCAGGATTAGGGCTAGTAATGAGCATACGTCCATGTGGCTGTAGTGTCGTCTGCCGTCTTCAACCATCGCTGAACAGGAAATAGAACAGATTTTTGATTCCTTGAAGCAGCGTATGACTTTCATGGCAAATTTTTCATCAAATCTGTAAGTCAGTCGTAGCCTAAGTGTCATGAATCCCTGAGTCGTTACGCGATTGAACGCTCGAATCTCTTCCCTCACAGTGAAAACTTTCACAGTGTACTTCACCATAAACAGTCCATTTGTTTACAAACAGAGCCGGTGGGTCACCCCGGCATTTTCGGAAATTTGGTGCGACGTGCGTTGTGGGAAGAGGAGCTCCGCGTAGCCGCAGTAGCAGCAACAGCAATCATGCCAACCAAGCGAACGCGAGTGTGTGGAACACCGTTTCCCGAAAGTCCAACTGTCAATCACAGCTTTCCGGTTTCATGATCTTGCTGTTTTTTTTTTCCTGCAGTTAAATTATGGGCAAAAAGTGCGTTGTAACACAAATACTATTCAACGTGTACTGAATAAAATGTTACTGAAAGTCGATTAGTAATGCCTTGCACTACTGCGTTACAGTAAAAAAGTAATCTGTTACTGTAATTCATTAGTAATTAATTAAATAATTAGTAATTGTAACACATTACTCCAAACACTGTGTAATAGACGTTAATTGTGTTGGTTTTATTCATTCATTATCCATTTATTAACAGCTGACTCAGATGTTTAGATGTTTTATTTTTGTCTTTATCACAGACTGAGGTCAAATACTGCTCTCACCAATGATGTCTTATTTTTAGGTTTATTATTTACTTGATAGAAACATTTTTCAAATAAAAATTATAGTAAATTGGCTGCAATTTTGACTGGTTGTGTAATATTTTACAGTTTTATTGGCTAAATGAATGTGTCTGTCTTGGCTTGAAAAATAGAACCCATATTTGGCTGTTTTGGTTGTTGCTTGAAATGACTTTTAATACATGTAATGAAAACCAGGTGTGATCTGATCTGAACTGAAGTAAACAAACTTTCCATTACATATTCATTTAGATATTGAGACTCTGCACTGCGTGATTTTGTGTTGAGGTTGTTAAAGCCCATCTCGCTCATGCATAAGCGGTACATGAGGTGGGATTGTTCTGTTCCCATGTTTGGTGTTTGGTACGGTTCATTTGTTAAGCGAACAGACCTCAGCTTACGTGGATGCGGCCCGAGACGCGGGCCGAGCGTGTTTGTGTTTGCATCATGTGTTTGGGTTTAATTTGCAGACTGTAAAAGCCCTTTTTAAACTGTTTTTAATGGTTTTTGGAACTTTTAAGTAGTGCATCACATGTTTACTTGTGCACCGTGAACTCCATTACATTAACATACAGTGATTGAACCATTCATCAGCTTAGCCTATGTCAATAAAAGACGTAAAACTGTAAATAAAGAGTCCGTTTCAGAAGTGAGGCCTGCTTTGTTTCACATCATCTGCCTATGAGACTTTAATACATTACTGTCCAGTGTGACGGGTGATGTGTCTAGACCCTGCTGGAGATTATAACTCTTTATGGTTGGAGCAATCAGATTTTTTTTTCACTTTTTCTCATCCTTTCTTTTATTCCTGGCGGCATAGGATCATATTACCCATCTTGGAATGACTTCAACAGAGACACTGCTATTCCCAGGGAGCTGTCTCTCCCTGCTGCAACTCAATCCATAGCCAATTGGACTGGCTAGTGATTTATAGAAAATCCTCTCCTTCAGAGGAACTCTCGCTCCACACTCTCGCACACTGGGAATTCTTCCTCAGCAGATCATGATGTGTTAGGTCTCAGGTCAGGACAGTTCAAGGCAGTGAGCATCGGTTGA
This sequence comes from Maxillicosta whitleyi, assembly GCA_029822895.1. NCBI lineage: Eukaryota > Metazoa > Chordata > Actinopteri > Perciformes > Neosebastidae > Maxillicosta > Maxillicosta whitleyi. Next base: position 18,552,299 of record JAPSES010000211.1, on the reverse strand, counting down.
AGAAGATGCACAGAAAGCCTTAGCAACGAGGCTGCGCTGATGTTGTTTTAATGAAGGAAAACTAAAACAAAAACCTCAGAAATCAGGGGTTTTGTTTTGGTTTTTTTTTTTTTCGTTGGGTTTGTATAATGAAATCAACAAGATGCTTTAAACAGAAAGATACTCATCTGCTCTTTGGGCAGATGTCATTATTTATCCATCTTCTCTTGACCAACAGTCAAGGTTAGCTGCAGGCAGTGCCGCGTTTGTTGTCTGCTTTACTGATTAGTGGGATTATTCATCTAGCTGAGTTACTTTGCATCCACACTGAGCCAAGCAACACGCCCTGTGGTGTCGACGCTGCGGAGGGGTTCGCTGACACCTCAGGCCCTCCGTGCGGAGCCTCACCCCCCCCCACCCCCCCCAGCGCTGTGACGCTCGATGACTGTGGCAACGTCCGATCACCCTTCCTCTCCAGCACTTTTCTATAGCTGTGTTCAGACTATATTCATCTATATTCACCACAACTAAATAGGATTTAGAGGTTTTACTGGTCGTATCCCAGAAGTCTCGAGTGTATCAATAATGTTGAGTCCTCCGTCTATGAGACCAGGGTAGATAGATCTTCCCATTCTAAACAATATCATTCACGCATGATAAAACCTGCTCACAGTATTCTAGGTCTCACGCTGGGTTTTTGGAAGCGCCCATTTTCCCAAGCACAACACTCTCTGCTACAAAGTGATGCAACACTTCCAACAAAGATGCAATCAGGAGGAGCCCGTGTTTTCTAACAGTCCATTTAAGCACCCGGCGCAGTTGGCATGCCTCTGCTCCTTTCCTCCCACTTTATCAACTTGACGGATATTATCGCCGTATTCAGTGGTGGGCATCCCGAGGCATCATCTGCTCAGAACAAAAAGCTAAGGTCAGAGAGAGAGAGAGGGGCTACTGAGATCTGCCCACTGCATTGTTCCCAGACCATTTGTTCTGTATTTTTTTTTTCTTTTGTACTCTCGTTTTTCCCCTACCATGGTTTTCATACTTCTTTGTTCCTTTTTTTCACTCCATCTGCCTGCCATCTAAATGACACCTAAGAGTTGGCTGCTCCTCCGACCAATTTACCCGTGTGACCTCCCTCCTTTAGTACAGTCATTCGCAAGCAATGCTGAAGTTGAATGCATAGCACTTGGCGGGTAGACATAAGAAAGACAGTGACACGCGGCTGTGCGCTGATAGACTTTCCACTGGAGTGGATTAAATCAGCATCAGGCTAGTGGAGCTGATTACCCCAATATGAAAATGCAGTATCTTAATGGTACATATTTTCATGAGGCAGCCCAGTTGCCTTTCATTTTGTGGCTAATATGTCTATTCTTATGAGTCATTTACTTCTTTAATTACCTTTAGCAGCAGATGCACAATGGTGTATTAATGTGAATGATTTTTACTGCCACTTTATCATACTGAGCCTGTGAAGTTGAAAGGCGTAATTGAGGTGGAAGAGCGACTCATGAGAGAAACAATATTTAGTTGACAGCTCCTCTTGTACTCTGGGAGGGTGTTTATGAGTTTACACCACACTAAAGCTGTAATAAACACAGTATTCGTTTAATAATGGCAGGGGGCGGAAATGCTTTCACTGAGATCTGCTCGGTTATTGAATCATCCCAGGAAGTTGTTTGGCATAATAAGACGTCTTGCATGTGTACTTGCTGTTGCCTGCGTCCCTTCATGCATTCCCCTGCTGTGTTTGCATGCTTTTTTTTTTTTTTCTTAAGGCAAGGATATTAAATGTTTGCAACAAGCAAAGCCTTATTTGCTCTGGTGCCATTTGCTGCATGTGCAACTCTGACAATCCATGTCATTTGCATGTGTGCCTGCAGTATGTCTGTGTGTTTTGTTTGCAGCTTGTGTACTTTCCTTGGTGTGATTTTCTGATCCAGACCACTCTGAATAGCGGCCTTCTTTAGCCATCTGTTGTTAAGCTGCTGGCTAAGCAAGGCTGGGGAATCCAAACAAACGGCGAGCACACAGCAAACGGAAGCTGTCAAGCCTGCATAGCTGAGCTGACCTCGCCGGGTTGGGTGGGGAAAGAAGAGGGGGGGTGACCCTTCTGTACCAGGCTCCGAGCGCCCGAACTGCCTGGTTGGGGCACTGTTTACCCTCCCCTCTGCACCTCCCGCAACCTCCACCTCCCCTCTGTTACATTTCCCTCTTTCTATCTCGTTTTCATTCTTTTATCTCTGTCTCCTCTCTGTTTCGCACTCCTATTCTCCTCCTCAATCTACCCGTCCCCCTTCTTTTTTTCCCTCTTCACTCCACTCCCTCCATCATCAGTCCTGCTTCACAGCCCCCTCTCTTCTATCTCCACTCACAGTTAATAACTTTGCTTTCGTCTTGTTTTCCTTATGCTCATTTTTTTTCCTCCAAAAAACATTTGTCAGGGAACTGCATTACCTGTTATGGGAAGAGAGGAGGGGGTTGCGGTGTGTGTGGGGGGGGGTTGTTGGACAAACAAAACGGGGGTTTTTATTGAAGTCAGATTTTGTCTTACATAAGTGCACGCATTGCCTTATTGTTTAAATGTGGATATTTGAAATGTTTAGTGTTGTCATAAATATTAATAGATTAGCTGAAAAGTGCAGCGAAGGAAGGGAATCTAATGGTTTGAAGTGGGTATAAAACGTTGATTTATTTATGTATTCTACATGAATTAGTTTGGAAATCTAAACACAGACTGGAGAGTGTTGTTGCGAGGACCCTATAATGTGCAAGGTTTGAGCATCAGGGCCTGTTTTCCATGTGGAGTGGCTTTTTGGAAATGGCATTAATTATATACTTACTGGGAAACCAGACTTGTCCTGCTTTGCATTGCAGATAAACGTCTGTATTACTGAGGGAAAGAGAAAAAAATGCAATTAATATAAATAGACATGATCCTCAAAGCTTATCCGCTTACATGTTTAAAAATCACCCCCCACCAAAATATAAAAAATTATATGCATTTCAATTAAAATGGCAAGTATTCAAAGTGAATTCTATTACTAAGTGTTTGCATAGTCAACAGCCCGCTAATACGATGTCTGGTATGGTCATATAGTGAACATAGGGCCAGTTATTCCCCAAGCTTTTCCAATTTTTTAACAGCTGGCGACAGTAGTCAGTTTAATTTATGTAAGTGGATCACTGCTGAGTTACCTGCTACACACAGGTACATTACAGCCGCTAAAAGAGCAGGTTCCAGTTGGAAGGAGCTGGTTGGAAAAGAACCTGGTTAATCTACCACCGAGGAGCAAAGGCCCTTGTCTTTGAAAAGGAAACAGCAGAAGTGATAAATGTCAGGTAGGTTGAGACATGCGATCAGTCAGAAAGTCAAGCAGATAACCTTGACATTTAGGCCGCTGGTGTCGAAGCCCCGCTGAGGCTGCGGAGCGAAGCCAGAAGGCCTCGTGTCTTCTGAGCAGGACTACATTAAGAGCTAACCTATTAGTCGTGTTGTTGCTGGCTGTCTCTGAGCCACACTCTCCTGCCTAATAAAGAGTGGTGAAACGTGGCTGCTGAGTAAATACACCGACGCTCGTGCACACGCGCTCACCCTCGTACACACCGGTGGAGACGCACAAACAGATGCACATCTCGTTGCTTCTCCTTTTCTCTGAGTGGCCGCAGGGATCCGGTTACACCTGCTCGCACATCTTCTAGCAATTAGAAGCAATCTGCTTGAAACCCATTTCACGTTCAAGTCTTCCCCAGCTGTGGAAAAGGAGCCGGACGTTTGTGGAACAGCAGAGGTCTTTCTGTTGATGGGCCTGAACAAACAACGCTGGCCTCTGTCATTTTTCCCTTAAATGACTCTTCCGTGAATGTGTTTCCGTCAGTTAACCATATCGTGTCTATTTTCTCTGGGCCTTTTATCACATTCCCTTTCTGTTTGCTGTCGTTTACAGTATGTGATATTAGGCTACGTTCACACTGCAGCCAAATGTGGCCCAAATCAGATTTTTTTTTTGCTGATATTCGACCTGTATCTGACCTGTTAAAGACAGTCTGAACAGCACAAATCCAACCCAGGCCACTTTCATACGTGGTCCTAAATCTCACACATGTTGGATATTTTACAATGTGACGTCATTCTGGAAAGCCAGGTCGCATTTATCTGACCTTTACGTCATTGAAATCGCTCGAGATGAGTGTCTTGTCATGAGTGTTACGGAGAGGCGGTCACACATATATTTAAGCATTTTTCTCCAGACATAGCAACCGTTGCACCAAAAAAAGGCCAGAGCAAAAAAAACCCAGAAAAAAACATTAATCTTCTACTTAAAATTATTCGACTGGCGCTGACTTCGGTTTTTAGATAAACTTTATCATTGCCACACACACCGATACAGAATGCCTCCGTATGTACTTCTGTAAACACAGTGCGTGGTCAGGACCTCTTTTGCACATGCGAGGTTGCTTCATTTTATTTAACATTTATGTTACCAGGTATAATCAATTGAGAACAGCTTCTCATTTACAACGATGACCTGGCAGGAGGTTCCATCAGACACAAGACAAGATCAAAACAAGACAAAGCAAGACAGAAACAATAACAGATAAAAGGAAACCGTACAGATGAATCTAAAATTTACGAGAAATAATGGAGTTAAAAACAACCCGAGTGTATGGGAGACTGGGTAGGAAGCTTCAGCGTCGCATTCATTTCATACTGAGAACTGATAGAAGTCGCATTAATTTGTAATATGAAATAGCACTCAAAACATTGTACTCCACAAAAAAAAAAAAAAATCTGAATTGTGCGTTAAAACCTGCTGTGTGAACGTAGCCTTAGTGACACGTGCCTGTCAAGCTAATACATTCTGTTGGATCTTTTGGCATCTTAGTTGAAATAAGACTCTGTGACCGTATTATGAATCATTTAAGTTGCATAAAAGGGGAAAAAAAAATCAAAACATATGTAAGATATGTGTAGCTTTTTTCCCTCATAGGGAGAATAGGTGCAGTGACGGATTCAGCAGAGAGCAGACTTGACTGTGGCAATGCTCTGAGCTGGGATTTGTAAGGCACCCAGAGCTGGCTTTAGCAGCAGGAAACCCCAAAGCCTGTAAATAATCCACATGTGCAGACTGCACATAAAGACATCCAGTGCTTAGCAGTTCCCTTATCACAGCTTGATAGCCTAGGGACATAAGAGACGCTCCTGCCTCTATTCACTAATATGGTGTGAAAGTAGATGCAGATAAAACGCCTGTTGTTTATTGAGGAAGTTGCGTTAACAGAGGGAAGAGGGTGTGAACTTTGAACATATTTAAAATGGAGAAAATAAAAGAGGATTGCGGATGACAAGGATAGCAGAACTGCACGGTCGTTTTAGCTGATAAAGCCTTGTCATGACTGGAGGGTGTTTTCTAATCAAAAGCACCTGGAGGGTTCGCTCTCTGTGTATATGTATGGAACAATGTGTGTGTTTATGTGAATGTATGTACGCTGTGTGCGTGCAGGCGTTTATCTCTGCAGTTGTTTTGCAGACTGTAACAAGCTGCCTCCCAAACAGCATTAGCAGGACTTTTGCTTAATATGCAAATACAGAACGTGACGTATTTAAAGTCCAACAACTATTTTCTGCTCAAACTTTAAGATATTGCAAATTGGTTCCATTAGTAACGCTTTTTTTTAATTTTTTTTTTTTTATGGTATTTTCAGTACAAACTGCTGCATTCACTGACCTTCTGAACATTTTTCTTTGTATCTATTCGCATGGTGTCCACAAATCCTTAAAAAGTCTTACATTTATCCTGAATTAATGCCTTAATTACCCTCAAAGTTGATAATTAATCCTTAACCCATAAAGACCCAGAATTACATTTTGTGGTGACATCCATTTAACCATTACCAAGTGATTAATCACCATTTATTATAATATGATCCTCTGTATTTTACACTTTTTCAGTGGAAATTGGGTATTTTCCTAAATTTAATTTACTGACCATGTAGGTCTTAATAAAAGCCTAGTAAATCCAAAGGTTATTAAATCAAAACTAAAGAAAACGTGACATTTTCAGTAAAATATATCCTTAATTCTACATAACATTTGCCATTGACATTTGCCATATTTTCTATGTAAATCTTTGTATAGAATTAGTCAAATTTGTAATTAGTGTTGATCCTATCGGAGATGGGAGATGTTGGAACCTCCAACAGTCGTTCATGGTACCGAATGGTTCCACACAACGACTACGAGGCCTGTTGGACTGTTTATGTGAATGGAAGGTCTGAAATTGGACCAAATGCTTTGAAAAATGTTCTCAAAAGTCCTTAATTTGGCTTCATGAAGACTGCAGATAGCCTGAAAAATGTAAACGAAGAGGCTTTTACACACAACTGATTTAATGGAAATGAAATACGAAAACTTTAACATGCATTGACTGAATCCTGATATAAAACGCTCATAATATCATATCATCTGCAAAGAGTTGAAGACATCTACACTGGTATTTAGTGTTCTCATATTTGTATATATTTCAGTTGAATCTTCTTACCAACACTGAGAAATGTATGTGTACGTTCCAATTTGTCATCATAATCTTGCTGAAACAACAAACCTACTATTGTTTGTGGTTTGTTTCAGGATCAGAAACATTAATCATGGAGAAATGGAGGGAAACATGATTCAGACTGGATCAATACAATAACTATGAGGCTTGTTGGATTGGGTTTTCTGTGAATGGAACGTCTGAAATTTTACAAAGGACACCTTGAAAAGTGTCTTAAAATATCACAAAGTCCACATCACCAAACCTGCAGATAGCCTGATTGTGTAGTCTGTGTATTTTTTGTGTGTTTTAACACATCTTAGTGTACTTCAACATATTTCTTCTGTATTTTAGTATGTTGTGGTGCATTTTTTTTTGTGTGTATTTTTGTGCATGTTGTGCAGAAACATAAGTCATGGACAAATGGAAATGTAACCGGATTGAAACATTGTTCAGACTGGTTCAACATAATAACTATAAGGTCTGTTGGACTGTTATTTATGTGAATGGCAGGTCTGAAATTTAACAAAAGGTGCCTTGAAAAATGTCGGAAAAAGTCAGAAATTCAGCATCATCACACCCCCAGATAACCTGATTTTATATTTAGTGTATTTTAGTGCATTCTTTGTGTTTTTAGTGTGTTCTGTGTAGTATTTGAGCATGTTTTAGTGTGTTTTTGTATATTTTCTGTTTATATTTTGGTGCTTTTTTATGTTGTATTTTTGTGTATTTTTGTGCATGTATCATAACTCCAATAATCACTGATGGATGGAGGGGTTCAGGTACGAGCTTTAACAGCTTGAATGCGAGTAGTGCAAACATTAATCATGGACAAATGGAAATAAAACATTAGGCCAATACAATAAATCAACACAGTATCTTATGAGTCCTGTTGGACTGTTATTTATGTGAATGGAAGTTCTAAAATTTGACCAGATGCCTTGAAAAATGTCCTAAAAAGTCATTCATTTTGCTTCATCAAACCTGCTCGTGTATTTAGTGTAATTTTTTGTGTATTTTAGTATATTTTAGTGGGTTTTAGTGCATTTCTTTGTCTGTTTTATTGGATTTTTTGCACATGACAAATGCAAATGTAACAGTGGGTTGAAACATGGTTAAAACTGATTCAACACAGTAACTTTTGAGTCCTATTGGACCATTATTTATGTAAAAGGAAGGTCTGAAATTTGATCATAGACCTTGAAAAATGTCCTAAAAAGCTATTAATTTTGCTTCATCAAACCTTAACATGTATTTGGTGTAATTTGGGCATTTTTGGTGTATTGGTGTTTTATTGGATTTTTTGCACATGACAAATGCAAATGTAACTGGGTTGTTACATGGTTAAAACTGATTCAACGCAGTAACTATGAGTCCTTTTGTTTTTTATGTGAATGGAAGGTATAGAACTTGACCATAACCTGGGACCAGATACCCTGCGGTCGGTTCATACCCCTGTGTTCCTCAGTTTCGGACGTTGTCGTACCGTCCTGTTCCCTCTGTGCTCCGGATGCCTTGTGCCTGTCATCAGTTTTCAGTTTATCACATTTGTCTGAAGCTGCTCTTAGACTTGCATGCCTATCATGCGTCCAGTACCTCTGAATGAGGGGGGGGGGAGATCAAACGAAGATAAATTCCAGAGGAGGAGGAGCAGGAGGGGTGTCGGGCTCTGAAATAGAGGAGTGGGTGCTGTGTAAACATCGCAGTGACAGTTCACAATAGGTTATTTTAGCCCAGCATTAAGCCTCTCCAAGGCATGCCAGCGTCAGTGGCCTTTTTAAAATATAAACACGACGGCAGCATTCCTGAGCATGGAGCAGGCTTCACCGCACACATCGCCTTTTTGTCTCATTATCATCTCTCTTTTTTTTTTTTATTATTATTTAAACCAACAACGTTTCTCATCTACTATCTCTCCGTTCATGTAAAACCGTTTCGCCAGCAGCGGTGTGATTTCAGTTAATTTACCTGTGTCAAGATGATCACTGACTATATTTTCAAGTGCATGATCACATAATTATCGCCCCTCCTTTAATTGGGAGAATAATTTGATGAAGCTGTTGACATGAATAGCAAGAGGCTATGTTCATTTTTCCAGTTCCAGTCGGTGCCGTCCTTTTTTTTTTTTTTTTTTTTTTTTTTTTTTTTTTTTGTGTGTGTGACTCCACTTTAACAACATAACAACATACAGTACGCCTCTACTTTATTACAGTCGGAACGATCCTGTCATGTACCGCCCTGTTGTTAGGAAAGTGTTGACAAAACAGTACCTGCAATAATTTGAACTCAAACAGCAGTGGTTAGGGAATATTATAGGGTTTGTGCAGCTCCTTAAAAAGTCTGACAGTCTAAAGATGTCTGAAATTTGTATTAGTCTTATACAATACAATACAATAAAATACAATACGATACAATATGATACAATACAATGCGATACAATAAAATACAATACAATACAATGCAATACAATACTAATAAGATATGATGCAATACGATACAATACAAACAATACAATACAATAAAATATGATATGATACAATATTATACAGTAAAATACGATACAATGTGACACGTTGCGATACAATACAACACTAAAATACAATGCAATAAAATACGATGTGATACGATACAAACAATACGATACAATACAACACAATACAATACAATAAAATATGATACGATACAATACGATATGATACAGTAAAATATGATACGATACAATGTGACACGTTGCGATACAATACAACACAATAAAATACAATGCAATAAAATACAATACAATAAAATATGATGTGATACGATACAAACAATACGATACAATGTGATATGATAGGATACAATACAATAAAATACAATACAATGCGATACGATACAATATGATACAATTAGGGCTGTCAAAATTAACGCATGAACATAAATTAATCCATCATCATGATTAAACTGATTAAAAAAATTAAAGCAGCGCAGAATGACGGGTCAGTATGTGGGTCAGTTTGTCCAAGTAGAGTTAGCATCACATGTTAACAAACCGACAGTTGATCCAGTAGTGACAGGCACCACAACCAGACACTAAACAGCACGTTGGTCCTCTGGATGGAAATATGAGGACAAAAAAAACAAAAAACAAAAAAAAAAACATGACAGAACAGTTGTTTACAGTCATTTTGTTGAAACTGTCGAAGGTGTTTCATAAACATGTTAAGTGCATATATATATATATATATATATATATATATATATATTGAC
>JAPSES010000211.1:18512871-18527012 GCA_029822895.1 Maxillicosta whitleyi | reverse complement strand
TAATGTAATGATGAAGTAATGGTACTAATATAATGATGAAGTAATGGTACTAATATAATGATGAAGTAATGGTACTAATTTAATAATGAATTAATGGTACTATACTAATGAAGAAATAATGGTACTAATGTAATAATGAAGTAAAGGTACTAATGTAATGATGAAGTAATGGTATTAATATTGACAATATTGTTCTAAAATACATGTTCCTTTCACCTTACATGCTTATCTCATATTTTTAATGTTCACTTTTTACACTTACAAGTAAGGAACCAAATATGGTAACTTCATTGTCCTTGACTTTCTACATAACAATACAAAAATTTTTGAAAAATGTAATAAAAAAACTAATAAAATCTTGCTAGGTATATTAACACGTTAAGGTTGAAATTTTAAGTCTGACAGTATTTCTGTGTGTGTTTTATAAAGGGTTAAAATAAGGTTTTAATCATGACTAGGTGGAAGTGAAGATTTTCTTGCCGTGTTTGTTCGTAAAAAAAAAAAAAAAAAAAAAAAAGAACCTCGCCTTAACATTTTCAAAAGGTTTTTATGCTGCTATTTTATAGCTGAAGAAGCGACTTAATGGTCCACCATGTGATATTCGCCGGGGTCAAATAAACACGCTTTAAGTTGTCCTTGAGTTGGAACGCATAATCGACAAGTTCCATGATTTATTTATCTAATTAAAAGCTCTGTGTCTGTTTAACTTTAAAAGGCGACACTATTGAAGTACCGTATAAATAATGTCACACATTCTTGTACTGTTGTTGATCTAAAAAAAGTATTTTTGTTTCCTTGGCAATACTATATAGAGCAGCTGTTATTAATATAGGTCCCACACCTGCCCTGCTGACTCCCTGCATCGGTAAACAGTGATTTACTTTACCCACTCAGGGAAACAGACTCTGTTTGTTTTCTCATGACAATGGTCCAGGTCACCAGTGCCTTTCAAGAAAAGGAATGAGCGTAGTTTTGTATTTTCTCCTTCCACTTCCTCTCAGCCTCTTTTCTTTTTCTTTCTGTAGTAGCGGGCTAAGACATTGGTTGGCATGCCGGTGCAGCTTATTCACTGTGTTAGTGTTTTGGGAAGGCTTTGTAATTGGAGCCGAGTCGTTATCTTTAGCCGGAGCGGAGCAGAGCGCAGGCCAGACCAGACATTAACTCATACTTTCACTCTAACTCAAGCAGGAAATGGGAGTATTTTATAATGTCATCCACTCTGTCATGAACACAATCGCTCAGTTCTCTCTGTAAACTATCACAGGGGACGCCGGTTCAAGGCTCAGGGATATTGATGTTTCTCTACGCGCTGAAAAAAAAAAAAAATCTATATAGTGTGTGTATCACATCGACACATATGTGTAATTATTTTACATGGCACAGGCACAGAGGCAATGGATTAGAAAGACAGTGTGTGAGAGGAGAAGCTTGAACTGTGTGTCTGCTAAATTTATCATGAGGCCTTTGGGAGCGTTGAAATGAGAACAGTGGCCTATTACTGCTAAGAAGGTGTTTTATTGAGAATACGCCGACATGCCACCCCAGGGAGAGTGCCGGGGGAAAAGAGTGTGGCCATAGCCCAAACCACTTTGTGCACGCCGCTGTTTGTGTGTATGTGTGTGAGTGTGTGCACGCCGCCGCTGCTGGGATGTCACCGTCTTTTTTTTTTTTTCCGCCGAGATGTCTTCAGACAGTGTCAAGATAGCAAATAAAAAGCGTCTTTTCTCCTACTTAATTATTCACTATGATATGTATTGGCATTGTCACTTTTGACACTTGAGGTGCCCCAGTCAATAATTTATATAGGTCAGACCGGCTTAGTAAAGCTCATTGTTAGTTATTAGCAGATGAGAGCAGTGGCTTGTTATGCAGCCGCTCTGTTTATTTTACCAGTGTGTTTGCGGACTGGAATCCATCCCATGAACATTCCTTCATCCTTGGCCAAGGGTTTATAGCTGTTGATATGAGCTGTGTTTTAGAGCTCTGTTATTCAGCTTTGTGTTTATTGTCATGATAATTAACAAAGTGAGGTGTTAATCTTGCCTTATGCCTTTTTGCTCTAATTCCTTTGTTAAGTGTGTTGCATATGATTTCTTTTTTTTTTTTTTATTATTGTTTTGATCAAAAGTAGGTCTGATTTGCATCTCTGTGTCTTCATTTCTATCTTTAATACACTGCAGAATCGACTTATTTAAGGTTTAGTTCAACGTAAACACTTGTAAATGCCAGATCTGTGCCCTCAGATGTAATAATGCATATGTGCGTTGACAGTAGGCAGACTTTAATGTTTCCCTGTGAGTTCAGTAGGATCTCCAGTAGGTGGCAGGGTCCTGTTTTCCTCCACGTCTTTGCTCCTTACTGAGTGCACATGGGTGTTAAAGAGTGTGATGATATCATGACAGCTAATTGCTCTCATTGGGATGGAGTTGGATGGATTGCCTGGTAGCTGCTGTAATGTTAGCTATTAATGTAAGTGGTTTTAGCTTGTCTGAGACCAAATTGTAGGATAAGTGTTTAAAAGTGAGGGGAGAAAAAAAAAAAAGTTGCTGTTGTGTTTGATTCCATGACCAATGTTGCAACTCATCACGTGTTATATTTCAATGTGTTTTAACTGAAGGTAAAACGAGCTGTTCTCATAAATACATTATTATTACTTGACAATAAAATACAACCTCTTTTGTCTCTGAAGGAAGAATAAATTCCAAATAGCTACAAAGACCGTGAATTGTTTGTGCATTTGTTGTTTTCAGCATGTGAAATGAGTTGTGTCTTTGTTCTGCCACTGTAAACAATTCCATTTAGCAGAACAATAAAGGGGCTGATAGCAAGGCCAGTTTTCTTTCTTTCCGCTGGATAGCTGTGTTTACTTATCTGTTGTTTAATTAAAGGGCCTCTTTTCTTTAGGCTCCCATTGTTTCAATAGCACGGCCGGAGTCCCGGCAGGGGTCAAAGGGTTAACAGCCGTCAACTGTGTGTGTGTGGGTGTGTGTGTGGGTGTGTGTGTGTGTGTGTGTGTGTGTGTGTGTGTGTGTTTTTTTTTTTTTAAAGGGGCCCCCCACACAAAGCGACAGTTTCACCTGCAGCCTCGCCTGTAGCTTCCCATTGTGTGGCCCCATTTGAATTGATTATGTTTAGAGGGCTGCTTGTGATTGGTGGAGAAGGGCGTGGTTGATTGGATAGTTTTGTATCTTGTCAGCCGGGGAGCAACCTTGCGCGTGCAATCTGTCTGTATCCCGAGGAAGGTTGGAGACTCCACAGCACAGCAGCGCTCCGACTCAGCCTCCTCCGCCGTTCACTCGCCTCTACGTCTGCCTCCTCTCCCTCCCTCTCCCTCTCTCTCTCTCTCTCTCACTCACTCTCTCACTCTCGCTCGCTCTCTCTCTCTCTCCTCTCCTCGCCGCTCAGCTCTCCGCTCTGCTTCACTCCACGCCGCGTGGCCCGGCACTCTGTTTACCCTGCCAGCTAAATGGAGTTTGTCAGGTTTGTCAATATGATTGATTTCTGTGATTTTGCCAGCTTTCTTGTATGAAAAAACTTGACAATTTAATTTGACCAGGGAGGAAGAGAAAAGGCGGCTTATTATCTGTCTATTGTTGACGTTCTATCATTGTAATTGCTTAATTTTTGTCATGCAGTTTGTATGAAGGGAGCAGTGATCTGAGCTTTACCTTTACCGTTGAGACAGTGACAGTGTGTCTTATGTGTCAGCGGTGACACAGCTGTCGTATGCAGGGCTTTTACTGTGTTTTAATACCTGTGTGTGTTTTAAAACTACACTGGATAGACCGAAGCGCTTCTGTTTGTGTGTGTATTTGTCAGACGTGAAACGGTCAGCGTGAGAAACTTGGGAATTCACTTGTACTTTAAGCAACAGTTTCTGTGGCTTTTTTTTTTTTTTTTTATTCAATGGTAAAAGTATGGAATGCTCGACCGTTTACAGTACGTGTCTGACTGCCTTTTGTTTTTTGTTTTTTTTACTCTGTATAGTTTTGTTTACTCTGTTGATAGTGAGCTAACCAGTTAAGCAGGAACTTCTTAATGTATGTTGTTTGGATTGTACAAAGTTGTGGGAAAATGTGTGACTTCTCTTTTAGGTCACTTACAGTAATTCTTTAAAAATAATATATATATGTTTTTATTATCAGATATAGTGTTTTAGAGTATTTCAGGTAATTTTTTTTATCTATTCTTTTTTTTTTTTTTTTTTGGTGGAAACATTTTTATTTGTAGTCTGACCGTGTTGCCGTGCAGTGATGGTTTGTTCATGAGTTAATGAGTGCTGGTCAGACTTTGCCTGCTCTGAGGCTATGGCCTGGAATAATCCTCACTCTCCTTATCGTGTCACAGTGAATTAAGACACAGACTGGCACAGCTCTATATTTGACACCGTCACCACAAAACCACGTTGGAGACACGCTGTCACTCCAAATGTCATCGCTCACATCTTCCTGAAAAATTAGTGTGTGAATGTTTGTACAAGCCTGTGTGTATGTCTGTACTTGCAACAAAGGGATTTCAGAGTTCATGCAGTAAGAAAGTTTTTTTTTTTTTTTTTTCCTGTATATGCTTTTGTCAGCTTTGAGGTTTTACACACAAGACGACTATCGACTTTCTTTTTTTTAAGTGACCTAAATTTTTTACTAGAGTCATTTTATCTAATTTACTCACACTACACTGAGAGGACAGGTATTTTACTTTTCTTTTTTTTCTCTATGTGTGTGTGTGTGTGTGTGTGTGTGTGTTTTATTTTTTATTTATTTTTTGCCTGCCTGCACTTAGCGTTCAACTAAAATCCAGTGTGCATTGTTTCATCACCTTGCATCAGAGCAGAAAAAAGTAGGTGACTGAAAGAGCGAACAAACGCAGAGAAATACTAGAGAAGAATATCTGAAGATTGAGAAGGAGGAGAGCGAAGCCTAAACAGGGCAGCGTGCACCGTAATGCCGTGCAGCTGTGCCGAGACTCGCAGTTTGGGAGAGCTGGAGTGCGAGCTGATTGGGTTGACAGTTTGTAATCAAAGTTGATTTATTGTTCATTAGTAGTGCATTAGCCCTTTCAGGCAGGGGCGTTATTTGTGCAGTGGCCTGTCAAGGCGAGGGGCTGCCAGCACCTGTCATTTCTAAACCATGACATAGGCAACCAGATATTAGCTGTGTACCCGGAGAGGGGGGCACGGGGGGTAGCCGCCGGAGCCCCACTGCTCGCTGGGATATCCTTTACAGGAATGGTCTCTGCTTTGTACTGGAGGCAGGACAGACCAGAGTGAGACGGGGGAATAGTTTAGCAGTGATATAGTGATCCAGCAGCTGCTCTCTGCTGTTCCTCCCCAGCTTTTCCAACTAAAACATGTTTTTACTTGGGGGGTGAAAAAAAAAAAAAAAAGCTTTCATTCATTTTTTTTTTAAGGGTCATTACGGCGCGTCTCTGTTTCAGATAGGAAGATTAACTCTACACTTGAGATGCCATGTGTTCCAAAGAGTTCAGATGGAAGGATAATGATAAGATTACACGGTGCTGAGTGTTTTATGGCATAAGGTCTTCTTGCTACTTATCACCATCACAACTTATAGATTTATAACAGAAAAAAAAGGATGCGATGGAACTGTCTGCTGCACTTAGAAAATACAGGTAAATTATGTGGAAACTTGTGAAGTTTCTTATTGGTCTTAACATTTTTTTTAATAGAAATATATGCATATATTTATAGATTTATGATTTCATTAATTGGCAATATGGTCCATTCCAGTGACTAAACACAACAGCATTAACATTAAAAGTGCCAAGAATCAACACAATTTGTGGCCCTCTTGTCTGCCGTCATGGAAACAAGGATTAGCTTTGCGTTGCTGGTGTGCAGAGAATAGAAACAATCTGCACGAGGATGTGTCACCCATTGTCTTTTGACTACAGTTTCATTTGAAAGGGATTTAAGAGGCTGTGATCTTAATTAAATCTCAACTAACTCAAATAATGCATCTGAAGACGTGCACTGTTGCATAACGGTGTAGAGCTGGTAAAGCATAGATCACGGACACGCAGTTTACACAGACACTGATTGTGAAGACGTTTTTCCGGGAAAAGGTGAAAACGGCGAAACGGTGGCGGTGTGTCGGGTAGTGGATGTCAGTGCTAATTTGTACGCCGGGTTTCAGACCTCAGACGTCTTGTGGTTTGTGGAATACGCAGCTGGAGGTGTGGCTTAAAAGGTCAAAAAGAGTGACAGGGCATTGAGTCACATGTCAATATGTGAAGCGCTGATTTTTTATTTTTTTTTTTGTGAACCTGTGGAAATACTTATGGATGGCTTAAAAAATTCTGTTGCGTCTTGTTTTTTTAAAATTATTTTAACCTTTTTTATTTATAATAGTAATTTTTTTTTTTTTTTTTTTTGCTTATTTATATCGGTTCTGATATAAAATCACAAATTAATTAGAATAAAAGAGACGCATCCTGGTTTATATTTTAATTTTAATGAAGTCTATGATGGTGTGTGTGTCATGTCCAGAGGTGCAGGCTGTGTGTATGTACACTGTGCACTGTGGGGGAGGGGGGGGGCTGCCCTGTGCCCCCCCCCCCCTCCAGCGGTGGTCACCTGCCTCCAGTGTGGGAACCGGCGTCCACCCCTGTGCTCAGCTGTTATTGTTGGGGTGAGATCTCGCTCACTTCCCCGTGCAGTTTGTTTGTTTAAACCTGACACTGCGACCGGCTCTGATGAAAACCCTGTTTGTTTGTGGTCGAAAAGTTAATTAAAATGCAATCTTAACTTTTGTTTTTACAGTTGCTGCAGATCATTTCAGCCCCAGAACCCCTCCCTCCCCCACCCCCTTACCCCTCACACCCCACAACCCTACATCCCAAAAACATATAGAGTGTGGTGAACTGAAATGTGACTGTGATTATCCTGTTTATCTGAGCTGTAAATGTTTTTAAGACGGCTTGATTGTGAATGACAGGGGGGGTGGGGGTGGGGGGGTTATGGAATTCTTATCACGTATAAGGATGGATGGTTCTGGCTTTTAAATTTAATAGGTTTACACAAGAAAGTAGACTCCTCTAAAATGTACAATTTATTAGAAGTATTATTTTTATTTTTGTTAGTATTCATATGATTATTACCATCATCTTTTCATTAGGGAGATGGTTTTATTGTTTTGAATACACATCTTCTTTTTTTTTTTTTTAAAGGAGGAAAATAAATGTTCTCCACCTCAGAGATTTCAATCAACCTGAATGGGTTATGTGGAATTAGTCTTTCCAGTCTTGTAGACGACTAATTATGTTCACACATCACTTCAGTACAATAGCTCCCGTGAAATCCTCATTTTCAGCGACATTTTCATGCAGGAGATCACAGTCAGGGGGGGGGAACTGGTCTTCTTGCGCCACTGCAGGCCAAGGTAAAACAACAGCATCAAACAGACTGGGCTCGGTGATTTCTCCTGGGCTTGTTATTTCTTTTTTACTTCTCCATTCCATTTGATGCCCCTACAAAACAAGATGACCCCAGGGAGCACAAATGAAAATTTGATAATTCTCCATTCCCCCCCCTTTTTTTTTCTTCCAGTCGAGCTGCACCTCATTGGCCAGTGAAACATCTGTGCCGGTCTGACATTCACCTCCCTGTCCCTCATTTTTGTTCCCTTTAATTGCCTCATTGGAGTAAAAAAAAAAAGAGCCATCTTACAGTCTTGTTCACCCTTACTCCTTTTCACCAGGCTTTGACCTTTGACTCATGGAGAGGGGGCGTTCATAGAGCGTCTTCATTAACTCTGGATCTGTGACTTTCTAATGTTTTCAGACCGTCAGTTTTTGTTTCGTTATTAGATTATATTTAGATACGTTGTTCTTTTTCCGTTTGACATTTGCAAACAAAAAAAATGTGGCTTTTATAGGTGTTTATATGCATTTATGCACATCTGGAATTATTATATTAATGGAATACATGACCCTCTTAATAATTAATATATGTAAATTTTTCAATTTCTTTTTTTTTTATTTACTTTTTTTAATTAAAAAAAACTAATTATATATTGGTCAATGTTTTTTTTTTTTTTTGATACATATACATTTTTAGATGTTTGATCATTTTTACATTGAATACATTTCAGGCTCAGTTTACTGCTTGGTGTGCATAATGTGTTTTTTTTTGTGCCTTCACAGTGTGTTGCAGACTGCACATGTGCCTGTATGTGCTTGTGACAGTTAACACGCCACAGATGAAATTTGTGTGTGTGTGTGTGTGTGTGAGTGTGAGTTGTGTGTTTGGCCAGCAGGCCTGTGCTGGTACAGTATATTGCCTGCAGTCACTCTGCAGCTGTGTGAGAATGTTCTAGGTTTGAATGTTTATGTATGGGAGGCACCTGGAGAGCACCACACCTTCGCGAAATTCATAAACGTCAGCTATTTCTGGCATCTTCAGAATGTCCTCTTTTTCACACCCTCATATCGGTAGAGTAGATTAGAGCTGGGCTCAGTGGATCCCTCCAGTTATTAGCCCAGTACGAGTCTCGTTTTAGACTATCTTTAGATGGTGATATATTTTTGTGGATCATCTGGAGTCATGATGTTATCCAAGAGATAAGGGAGTGCACCATATGGGAGTGCTCTAAATGGCGACTGACGTCCTGTGTTTGCGTTAAATGGGCATGAGACAGCGGCCAGGGCAATATTTTTCAGTTAAAGTGCTCCCTCCCGCCCTTCTTCTCAATAGGACCCAGTCTTAGGCAGATTTTCACTCCTTCAGCACAGGATTAAATGGTAGTAGTTACATTGATCAATAGGTTAAGAAGCATACAATCCCTCTTGCTGCTAATGACCTCAGTAGTAATGGGTAATAAAATGGGGGTCTGTAATAGCCTCTTGCTGGAGCTGTGCACAGAGGAAGCTGCTTCAGCTGTAGTTACTGCGAGCCAGACGCTCCTGATGAGGCAAAGTGTGAAACCATGATGAGATATAGGTGTAAGGAATTAAGACAGTTCAATTGAAGGAGATCTCTGTAATTTCTAATGCAAGTGGAAGCTATTGAGAGCTGGTTAAGTGTGTAAAACCTCTGTGTTAACTTGTGTGCCATGACAAACTGATTATACAATTGAAAATAAGGCTGAAGTTATAGCTTTTAATATGGTGGTTAAAAATAGAGCGTGCTGAATTGATGAGATTTTTAATGCATGTCAAATAAAACTTCAAGAGGTATTGTTTTTTTTTTTCTTCTTCTTCTTCTTCTAATCCTGCAAATGCATGAGGGTTAAGTGTAATTTTCAGACGGCAGCTGTATATCACGTCACGCGTGGTACTTGCATGTTGGCGAGACAGGGCTGACGGTTGACCTTCAAAATAGTTCATCAAAATTAGCGATGCCCAGGAAAAAGGACTTCAGTGGATAATGACTGTGAAATTAGGAAATGGGCGGCAGGGGCTATGCAAATGACAGGACAAGTCATGTGCAAAAGTCAAGATGAACTGCATATTAAGACATAATACAGGGGGGAATTAATATTGCATTTTCCTCCTCTCAGCCTTTACGCCTTACGCTGAAAATGAGAAATGTGAAATGTGTGTGTGTTAGTCCTGGGCGGGGCCGGGCTTCCTTCATTCTCCTGGGATTTGGAGGAACGCAGCACGCCGTAGTCTGGCACTGCTCAATAAAGTTAACGGAGAGCATCAAAACTGTCCGTCCTGTTTGACATCGCTGCCCTTTCCTCCGCATTTGCAGTACAAGCTGTTCATTATGGCGCCACTTTGTTTTTGTTTTATGCTACGATGGGGAGAATGAATAAGGTAATATGCATGCAGGGTGTGTGTCAAGAAAAGCCCCTTAGTTACCGGACAAGATTTTAAACAGCTAAATTACATTCAGAAATGCATGAAAAATTCAAGCGGGTGTCATTAGCTATAAGGCAGCCACACAATTTGGGTAACCTTGGCGGAGACAGACTGTCACCCGTTATGTCCGCTCTATCAGCTGCTGACATCAGCCTGAGACACGACGAGCACATTTTAACACACGCCCCCGCACGTACACACCGCTCTATACGTGGACGTACGCAAAAAAAAAAAGAACAAAAACATGCTAACGGTTACGAAGACACAGCGCTATCATGTACATCTTAGTTGCTGTTTGTCATCCAAATGTCAAAAAAAGGGGCTTTTTAATGGTGTTGCACATCACAGCAGTGAGTGGCAGCATCCAGACACACTCCAAGTCCCATACGCCGCCGGAGCAATTAAGGCACCCTGACAACTGTGGGGGCTCTTTCAGTGTCACAACAAATCACTTGTTTTGAGGAGTCATGCACTCACACCTTTCTGCTGGGAGTTAGTTAGAGGCCTGCGTGTTCTTCACCGAGGCTCCTCCTCCTCCAGGCGCTCTATATCTTCACAATAATAGATTGCTGTTGACAGCGTCTCTAATGAAATGTTCTCACATGACATGTCGTGCGTGTACGACGAGCGAACTGCAGCATTTTTGAGGCAGTTTTTCACTTCCTCAGGTATGGCATATTTTGCCGCGCTATATAAACCACAGGTGCTGGGAAGTATCAGAGTAGGATGGAGGGATGTAGACGCTGAGGGTCGGGGGTGAGGTAGGGGTGAGTGTGACTGAGGCTTTATTCCACAGGTGAGTTAGGGTGTTTGTTGGAGGGCATTTTCAGGCTGTTACGTGTAAAAATGACATGTGACATGCACGTTAAAATCAATGAACCATGTGCATGTTAGTGTCAGTATGTTTCTCATTGTGTTTTTACAGATTTCTTTATAATAACATAAGATAAGATAGACTTTATTGATCCCACTATAGGGAAATATCTCATTTGACAGCAGCAAATACAAAAATAAAGTGCAGGAAAGACAGAAAAGTGAAAATATACACTTGTTATTCACTTAATTATTTGCTATATTTGAGTTTGTGTAGTAACTTTATAACTCTACTCTACATGCTTATTTAATTTATTACCCATGAATGACTTTTTTGTTTGTTTGTTTTCTTGAAGGTTCCAGTGTCAGTGGCTATGATGACACCTCAAGTGATAACTCCACAGCAGATGCAGCAGATCCTTCAGCAGCAAGTCCTGAGCCCTCAGCAGCTCCAGGTTCTTCTCCAGCAGCAACAGGCCCTCATGTTACAGCAGGTAATGTGTAAACAATACTCCGGGGCATCGCACTTTTCCAATAGTCTTGTTTTCAAAATAAAAATCTTAGCGTTCAAATTCGAAGACAAAAAAAACCAAAAAACAAAACATGTCTTTGAACCTTCTTAACATTCCTCAAAGTTGGGTAACGTCTGAGAGTTTTAAGTGACTGACGGGCCCGACTTTGACACCGTCGCGTCACCGTTTACTGTATGTTTCTGCAGCAGCAACTCCAAGAGTTCTACAAGAAGCAGCAGGAACAGCTCCACCTCCAGCTCCTACAGCAGCAGCAGCAACAGCAGCAGCAGCATGCAGGCAGCAAGCAGAGCAAAGAGGTAGGCTGACATCACTCCGACCGCCTGCCATTACCAAAAACCCGTTGGCCAGACGGAGCATGGAAGGCATGTGTGTGCTCCCTCCCTCAACCCCATCTGCTTTCAGACTGTGGTTAAAGCACAGAGAGGAGAGGAGGGGTGAGAGAGGAGGGGTGGGGGGGGTGAATCAAGTGCACTCATGCTTCTGATTAGCATGTCAGACTTGCTGGATAAATGGTAACAACTGACGGATGCTCTGCTAAGAATATAGCGTCTCTGTTTCTATAGCCATTCTGCATATTAGCTGTAGTCTAATTTTACAGAGAATGGGCTTCAATTCATTGTTCTAGTATTTTTATTTTTTTTTTTACTAGTAAACAAGTGTCCTGTGCAACAAAGAGATGACCGTTCCAGTGAGCCTCATGTAGGACATAATGAAAGGCAGAAGGGAGAAAGGCAGGAACACGGAGCATATAAATCTGAGAGGCTTTTCTCGGTAATTAACATGGAAATGGCAGAGGAAGAGAAGGCATGTAATTGTGAGATATCAGTGCAGAGAGTGCTCCCAGCTTTGTTGCCTGTGTTGAGGTTTTTTTTTTTTTTTTTTTGTTTTTTTTTTTTTCCCCATCTTTCCCGCTCCCTCTCCCTCTCGCTCACTCCACTACAGCAGGACTCGCTCATAGGCAGCAGCTTAATGCGTGTTAATGACTGGCGGATACAGGCATCACTGTGGACAAAGAAAATTATTATTGTGCGGTCAGAAGAAGTTCAAAGACAATCTGGGAATTTTGTGCGTTCGTCCCCATTGAGTTCCATGTTTGGAGAAGAGAGTGTAGGGGGGGGGGGAGGAGGCATAGAAAATTAAGCTCAGTTAAGAGAGTGCGCGCACATACACACGTACGCCCGCACATGCTCGCGCCCTCACGCGTCCGTGTGCTGTCGAAGCTTCCAACTTCAAAGTCGTAGCTCGCTAATTAATGAACTGCGGGCTTCAGTTTGGACAAGTTGTGGCATGATGCTCCCATAAATCAACATGACAGCAGAGCTCCGCGGCCTCAGATAGGGCCTGTCCCCAAGTCGCATCTGATGTAAACACTAGAGGAGCACGGGAACAAGGAGGGGAGGGGGGGGCGAGGTGGGCGAGGGGGAGGCAAGGAGGTGCAATTGATCAGTTGAATGGAGCACGAGAATAAAAGAAAAAACAACTTTTGAAGCATATTATGTATGATCACAGGAAATGGATGCAGCCTCGAGAGGCTCTCCCCCTCCGCCGATGTTTTCTTTCTCTCCCCATCGCTCTCCCTTTTTTCAGCCGCATTTCTAGCAGCCATCAAAAGACAGACTAAGAATTATGCAGTGACTCCCCTGTGGCTGCCAGACAATAACCCCCTGTTGTTGCTTTGTGCCTCTTTTATTTTAAAGACATCAAAATTTAGTTTTTCAAAGATCTTTAACTTTATATTTGAAGCTTGACAATAAAGGGCTGCCAGTGCCACTCTTTATCATTTGTCAGGGACTGTATTTTTCTCTCCCTCGTGCCACTTCTTGTTAACCTCTTATTTGGTCTATTGGGTCCGGGTTTTTTAATGTGTCTCCATGCTGCGAGCACACAGGAGCTCCTGTCAGCTGATGGGACCAGAAGAAAAAAAATCTGTGAAGGGGAGAGAGTTAAATTCATTTGCGATGTGTGATTTTTCTTTCTTCCACCCTCTATTTATTTAGCGTTTTGATGAGAGACATTGTTCCTTGTGAACTCCCACCCCTGTAGCACTATTATCTTCTTCTCAGGCTGTCAGTGAAGAGCTGAGAAGAGAAGAGAAGCACTGAAGGAATGGCAAAGTTCTCCCGCTCTGGAGGATGGGTGCAGGAAGAAAGAAAGAAAAAACAAAAGTATCAGCTGCTTTTCATGAACCGGGCAGATCACAGAAGATCACAGTTCCACCTGCAGCCCCAATTTCACCCAAACCTTTACAAGATCTCTATCCCACCCCGTGTCTTACTGTCTCACTTCTCATTTTGGCTCATGAGCCTATGAATAGACGTAGTTACTCCCCAATTATGTTCCTCTGCTACCACTGTCAAAACGCCGTCTTCTCCTGATTGATCCAATGAGACGACCCCGCTCGCAGTAATAGACCGGAGCTGCCCTGAGCTTTATTTTTAGTGAGCCGGTGCAGGAGCAGTGAGGATGGGTGTGGGGAGGGAGGAGAAAGAAAAGGAAAGGAAAGGAAAGGGCTGCTAGACCCTTTTGACAAGCCGAGCAGGGGTGGGCGGAGGGTACAGCGTTTTATCTGGCTGTTTCAGTGGTTTCAGAGCCGCCAGCGAGTGACCTGACAGACGCGTTGCACCGAGACCTTTTTTGTATGCACTCAATTGTGAGAAGTAAACAAAGTGGTGTATCCTGTGTTTGGTAACAGGGTGCGGTGCACAGCTTGGCAGCACTGCTTTTAGTGCCCCCTCCTCTCCTCTGCCCGCCTGACAACTGGCCTTGTATACTCATAAACAGGACTCATATCCTGTTCGTTCTCATGCTTTTGTTATTTGTCCGACTTGAAAATACACAAGGTGTCCCCGTTGGACTCCCAGGGTTTATGAAAGGGTTAAAAAACTTTAAAAAAAAAAAAAAAAAATCCTCCCCCTCCGTGCCCCCCCCCTTTTTTTTTTCCTCCATAACTTTTTTTCCTCCCCTCAAACCCCA
>JAPSES010000211.1:18492636-18504129 GCA_029822895.1 Maxillicosta whitleyi | reverse complement strand
GTGGGGGGTGGGAATGGGGGGCAACAGCTCTCAGTGCATTACCCTGTAGTGGAATATTTTCTAATTAATACTCGGCTTTGTTTACAGATGCTTTGATTTAATTAAGTGATGAAGAGGAGAGTTGGATTAGCTGTTAATTGATTTAATTATCCAATTTGTTTGTCTCAGGCATGATTCCAGCAGAGCTACAGCAACTCTGGAAGGAGGTGACGAACGCTCATGTGAAGGAGGAGCACAACAGCAGCAGCAACAACGGCCACCGGGGCCTTGACCTGTCCTCCCCGGCGCCGCCAAAGAACCCACTCCTCAACCAGCACGCCGCCACCAACGGACAGTACATGAGTCACAAGAGAGAAGGGTGAGTCCTGCCTGTGGAAAACCCTCCCATACACGTGTTTTCTTTTCTTTTGTGTGCATCTGTCTTATATGTGTTGCATGGTATTAGAGTACGTCCATGGGCCAATGAAGACGCTATAATCACAGTTAACGCCTTTATACAACAACGTTCTGTTCTGATCTCTTCTCTTCTCTTCCCCCCTTCTTCTTCTTTTTTTTTTTTTTTTGCACACTCCAAGTGGTAATTAGATGTGGGGCAGCCTTCACTGTCATCTGTGTCTAAAGCAAATACAAGGCCTACGTGCTATATAATCCCATTTAAAATAGCAATTTCTCACAGGGGCTCAGTTGACTGACATGTCCCTATAGGGTTTGCACAGAGATTACTATTAATTTATAGTTTCTAAGTATTATTTTCATTAAGGCCAGTATCGTCACTTTTTTTATCTATGCCTGGATGCAGATGGGAATTTCACAGGAACACCTGGAAGGAATACAGGGATTTAGAGAATTGTGCTCACCGCTGAAATGGGATCACCGTGCTGTTAATAAGGGGGTCAGGGTATCGATCCTCGCCTGCTATTGTTTCAATTGCACATAAGAAAGTGCAGCTGTGACTTAAATTGCATTTCCTCACATTAGCAGCGTGTTTCTAGAAAGGAAACACAGCCAGGCTGAACACTTCCTTGTTGACTGGAAACTTGTTGACGCATAAAATAAACCTGTCAGTTTAGGTATTTAGAAAAAAAAAAAAAAAGCCTCACAAGAACAACAAGCTATTATATGCAAGTAAAAAAAAACAACCAAATACTGGGTGTATCATATTTTCAAAAGCACGATGAATCATCTGTGAACGGCATTTGCTTTCAGAGCTGTGTCTGTGTGTTTAAGGAAGGAATTAATTTGGCATCTTACACATTTGCTTGTTTTCTTGCACCAAAGCCTGATCTTTGAACTGCTAGTGAGGAGCCTCCAGGCACCATGAGCTCACTGCATAACATCTGACTTGTGTTTCAGTGATCAAAACCTACGCGTCATTATGAAAGCAATGTCAGTGAAAACATGTTTAGCGCACTAAACCGGCAGGCCTTTGGAGGTGAAGAGGGGCTGCCTGTGGGTGGGACATGGAGGGTTATAGAAAAAGGTCTGAGTGACACAAATACTACAAATCAATGATAGTCAAATACAAAAGAAACGCACCTCCCCCCCACCCCCACCCCACAAAGTGCTGCTCTCAGTTTCAAATACAGTATTACCTGCGCTGGCTTATCCTCTCTGCTGTATTTCAGAGTTATCTTCCAGCGCAGACGTGCACACAGAGTCGCACAAACTGGGGAATAATCAAATAAAAATGGGCATTAGTTGCTCCCATGGTTTGACAGTATCCACAGACTCTCAGTGTCGGGCTGAATGTCTGTTTTTTTGTGCGGTGAAAAATGAATCATAAGGGAGGGACACTGACTCACTGGCTTCATCATACACCGTCGCAAAAAAAAAAAAAAAAAAGAAAGAAAAAGGTGAGCATCAGTGGCAGGAAAAGGCAAGAACCAGTCTCAACTGAGGGCTCCATGAAACATCGACGAAGACATAACGCGAGAGCTGGCAGCCCTCTGCCTTGCGCTGACTGTCAGAGATTAAAGAAGATGTCAACAGCAGTTTAACACAAGCTTAAGTGAAGAAGGCAGTCTGAGTCTGAATACTCGCGCTGTATCTTAGATCTGTCAGAAAACCAAGCAGGTGATTCTCATCCGCCCATCTGCTTGAGGAAGATCTGGATTACCTACCCTGAGTTCCCAATGTGCAAGAACAGAGGGCCGATACAAAGCAAACACCAAGTATCTCTTAGTGAAGTCTGAACGATGCTAATTTAGATTCTCACAACCAATAATCCCCCTCTTGTTAATTTTAGAAGTCTTTAATCGCACAACTATCAAGAGCGTTATTTCTGTCTTTTGATGATGCGGACTTAATTCTAATCAGACTCCATAGGAAGAAAAATGAAATATTAAGTATGACTATTCTAAGCAAGGCTCTGAGAAAACGTCTGTGTTATAATCCAGGGATTTGAATAATCAGGTTGAAGATAATGGGCTGGGCCGGCCTGGGCGTAAATAGAGAGCATCCACTCATCCTCCCGGTGCTGAACTTAATGAACTTTTAATTGATGCGGTTTTGCAAGTCCTTTTGTCATGCAACAGAAACAAGCCTCTCTGCTGATGGGCCTGTTTTCCCGACTGGCTTCAGATTGGTTTACAGCAGGCCCTAAGTACCATGTAGTTAGTTTCATGTGTCATATAAAATCTGCCCAGGCACAACGACGCCTGCAACTAAAACCTTAAGTGCATCCACAGGAATCACTCACCGGCTTTGCACTTCCGTCTTAAGGAAGGAGGAGAAATTCAATCACTGCCGGCTTGACACACCGAAGACGAGGCACGTGTTCCTGCTTTTAGTTGTCTCGCAGAACACTTTGGCAAAGGCAGGCTGGGATTTCTGTTTGCCTCAATAACATATCCCGATATGACCAGGGCCCCGAGTCACTCAATCTGTCAGTCCGTGTTGTTTCCCGCCCCGAGATCTGTGATGCGCAGTTAGAGATATACCCCTGTGAGCCAGGTCATCTTTATTCAATGATTTGCTTATTTAAATGAAATGTGCCTGATCTGTATCTGACACATATTCCCTTTACAGTGCTGTATCAGCTTTGTAGGGGGAGCATCCTCACAAGGCACTTGGCCCACTTTACTTCCCAACAACCATCAGTAACCACAGCTCAGGGACTGTAACAAAGCAATCTGTTAAGGAGATAAATAATCAGATTTAGCACAGCACTCCTGTCTCTCTTGCCTTTCATTTGTCTTACACGAGGAGAGAAAAAAAAAAAGGATAATTAAAGCATTTATGGTAAACCGTTCAACAGCACACAGAAAGCTGAACAATAAGGTCTGGAGAGTTAAGGGGAGGCGGGGAGGGCACGAGGGAATAGGCTAACATTAGCTCCGATGGCGAGCGGAGAGTGTTATGACCGGCCCCTCTCGCCTTCTCTGTGGCGAGACACTCACTGACCAAGCGCAGTGGACATCAATCTTCCCATTTTCTCTGATAGATTGAGCCCATCAGCGCACGATACCATAGATCATGACTTGTTTATGGCCCAGAGCATCTCATCAAAAGAAGCGGAGTAGAAAACAACTGGCTACCAGCTGTCGAAGTCATCTCTGTGTGCAGTTCCTCCTGTCTGTCTGCACATAAACACAGCGCAACACCTGGAAGGTTCAGGCTCGCTCTGCCCGGGTCTGTAGGCACTTTAATGTTCTTCTCCTCCAAAGGAAGCTGATGACATGGTTTTCCTCATTGCCGCTACAAGATCATTTGAGTGTTCTTCCCCCCCGGGCTGCCTGACAATAATAACATCCTGACAGACCTGTCGTGGGTGCGAGTCAAATGTAACGCAACGCAGGCAAAACCGCACAGGATACATATATATTTTTGCCCCCCTTTATTGCAGCACATGCTCTCAAATGGGAGAAAACCCTATGAATCCTGCAATGTTCTCCTATTACACTAATGTAGCTCATTTAGTGTAAATTCTGTCATTTACTACTGTTTAGCCATCCACCGTTTAAAAGGGCTCTTCTGCCGCCAGCCCCTCATTGCGCTTTGTGCTCACTGATTCCCAGCGCACTCCACATTTCATTATCTTATTAATACAGAATTAACCAACAAGCCTGCTCGTGAAGAATTAAAAAGAGATCTCTTTAAATTAAAAAAACACAGCGTTACCTTCGCCAGTCTACACATTTCCTTGTTAAAAACTCATTATAATAGGTCTTCCACCATCTATTTATTAGCTGTATCAAAACAGAGGTCTAAATGTGAATGCATAATTCATAATTGAATAAAAAAATTCAGACTTTTGAAAGAGGAAGGGGGGGAGAAAAAAAAAAGCTGCTAACCACATTCATGAATGCTTGACTGCTTCCTAATTGCAATGCAATTATCACATGTTATGAACAATGTGAACTCTTAAACAAGTAATTATAACACAAGGAAACCTGTGACGACCTTTAAAATTTCCTCCTCGAGGTGCAGCTTTACTAACACTGATACAAATGAGATTTTAATCTGGACGTCAGATTTATTTAATCCTGCAAAATTGGAACACCGCTTTGATTGCATTTCTTTTTACCGATTTTAGTTTTTACATCAAAATTATTATTTATTTATTTTTTTAAGTCGGAGCAGATGGATGGTTACGATACGTTATATTTAGTATTTATTTATTTACTTTCCCTTCTGTATTTCAATACATCCCCTTAAGTGCTCGCATTAGTATTAGTATACATCTAAGAATTTAGTGGTTGGACTTATTCCCATACAGCAGTTATTCCCAGAGCAGTTTGTGGTGTAATGAATCTCCCCGTTCGGCCTGTTGTCTCTGAGAGCAGAGCTCAGACTGAAGGCGAAGCAGCAGCGTTGTGCTCGTGAGCCACCAGAAGCACAGGTGGTAGCGATATAGGCCAGTCCCCCAGGCTCTTGTAGCTGAAAGTTGTGTGTCTTGTATAGTGCCTGTGTCCATATGGCTGCCTGTCTCGCTCTCTTAGCAGACACTGCCTCCGCACAGGCCGCATTTCTCAGCGCTGATTGTGGTTAGCTCTGGTTCCACACCTCTCGCCATATGGAAGATGTTGTAAAGTTTGTTTTTCAGGGATGTTCCTGCTATTTAGACTGATTGTACGCAGCCATACGCTCCCCATAGATCCCCATAGATGTGCGCTTGTCAGCCCCCTGGTGACATGAATTGGTCAGTAGATAAATTGATACCAGGCGGGGATGTTTACAGTTTGTGCACAAAGTGAAAGTGGCTGATGGCATTTGGGGGTTTCATGTTGTGGTACACGCTCCTCCAGGTGGGCTCTGGCAGCGCAGGGAGGAGGAAAAAAAGCAGCGACTGAGGGAGCCCCCTAGCCGCCTCGATCAAAGTGAACTGTACCATGGCTCAGTGATACTAAATAATTACATATTGATTTGCTTGTGCTTTCACAACATGACTCCGTTCTTTTAAGAGCAGTGCAAACAGAGATCACACAGGTACACAGGCAAAGGTTCAAAGATCAAGTTGATGTCAACGTTGTCATGTGGAAACATGATATAGTACACACAGGGAAGCGCTAAGCAGATGTGCACATTACTGTCACGTTGTTTGACTACAGACCTGAGATTGGGCTCGTATTAGAAAATCACAACAATATTTATCCGTTCTGTTTATTGGATTTGGTATGTGTTAATCCAATAAAACAAATGGATTCCTCTGTAGACACTGAGTATCAACATCTAGTTACTTAATAGTACTTAAAAATAATGAACCTTTTAAAAGGAAAGTGACTATTTTTGGTCATTTCTGCACACATTATAATACAGTAACAGTTACAGTGAGAACAGTGAGTCAGGTCCAATGTGGTTCTACAGGGTCTGTAAGGTCCACCTGTGCATGAACAGTGAGTGGACCTGCTCTGTTAGGTACCAGGAAGTAATGGTACTAATGTAATGATAAAGTAATGGTACTAATATAAGGAATGATGTTCACAGGGATCATGTGCACGTTGACAGGTGTCTGGATCAGCACTTATGTTGTAATATCCTCAATGTGATGTTCTAATGTTCTAAAATACATGTTCGTTTCAAATTCTAGGTGTTTTTATTGGATTTTTTTAATATTTACTTTTTGGATTACATATTTTATTTATATTTTTGTTCATTTGGATCAGCAGTCATCTTATAGAGTTGGAGTTTTCCTAAAACGTGACATCTTTAATGAAAATTTTCCAGATATCGACCCTCATTCTCCTCGATTACCAATAATCACACAGTCCACCTGTAGTTTGTACTGATTCCTGATGTTTGGCTTCGTCTCCAGGTCCACACTAGAAGAACATTCTCCTCACAGTCACCCTCTTTACGGTCACGGAGTTTGCAAATGGCCCGGATGTGAGGCCGTCTTCGATGATTTCCAGTCATTCCTCAAGTAAGTGAAAGTCATCCTCCGGTTTTGTCTCGGTTTGTGTGTCCTTGTGTCGGGTCGATTACACGTTTTGTAACCCCCGGCGACTTAGAGGCACTACAGGTGCGGCTGGTTGTTATTCTTGAGTGTGCCTGGGTCGGCCCTGTCTTAACAAGGGTACTGTGGTGGGGTCTCCTTCTGAGAACGGCATGGGCCTCTAATTCCTGTGATAAGTGCAGTTCCCATGGTGACGGGGGGCCATTTTTCCCAAACAAACAACGGTAGGATGTTTATCTGTGGCAGCCCACACTTATGGCGCTCTGCATGTTTGCCCTTGTCACTGGACAGTGGGATCAGTGTGTGTGTGTGTGTGTGTGTGTGTTTTGTTCCTGCTCTTTCTGTGCGTTTCCCAGTGGTTTGTTTGACTTTTCCTCTCCTTTCTCACTGCTTTGACTCACATTTTATCGTAGCTCTGCACTTCAGCGCCATGTTTCCCATGCAAAAGATGTAAAATTATCCGTGTATTCTGTACTTAGAGGACTCCAGCTAAGTCAGCATCACCTGCTGTGAAGCATCTTCCCAGTGTAAACTAACTGGGCCCAGTCTGACACGGGCCTTTTGTTTTTTTGCACCATGGTTCCTTGCTTGAGTCAGACCCCTGGTTTACTAATCAAGCCTGTGTGCAGTGCGCTGTGGGTAATCCAACACATAACAGTGCCATGGTTACTGAGAGGATGAAAACATCTGTGTTGTGGCAGCAGATCAATGGCTCACTGTCACCCCGGATTAGTCGCACTTTAAACAAGATATGACACAATTCCATTATCCTAAAACAAGCACTCAGCGAACACACGGTTTCCTACGTAGATGCGGCAGAGGAAAGGTGCTGCGGCGAACTGTCTCGCAGTCGGCTGAAAGTTTTCCCCATCTTTGTCAACATTCTGAATCCTGTTTTGACGCTTCATGTACAGTAAATCCGCAGCGTTTGTCTTTGAAAACCTTAAACACACGTGCAGCATTTGAAGCTTCTGTGGAAAAGACTCATGCGTCCCGGTTTTACATCTACACTTAAAGACAATAACCACCGTTATTAATCCCACACACTTTCACACATTGACACATATTTTCAGAGTGGGAGTGCCCCGTTAAATCCATCATTATTTATTGTATTCTGACATGGCCTCACCCTTTGTTTATAGAAGAGAGAGGAATTAAACTCTCTGCCCGGTAGAGCTCTGCCTTAAAAAGTCTCTAAGTGCACTCTGCTATGTTTTTACAAGTGTTTTTATCATGGCAACATCTTGTTTACTTTAGTTGCCTGCTCAAACTGCTTGGAACATGTTAAGAAAACATTTGGGGAGAGTCTCCACAAAGCTGCCTTTGTTTAACAGCAGGCAAGAGTGCAAGCAGCTCACCAAGGTGTTAACTCTCAAACCCTTAAGCACTTCCACATGAAACCCAGCAACCGATACTGCAGGCCTCCAAAAGGAATCAAAAATAAAAACAAAGAATACATCAGGCGATATAATGCTCTTACCAAAAGAAATGTTATAAAATATACTGTAAGTGAGATGAGGTGTGTGTGTGTGTGTGTGCAGTCAGCAGAACACTGTGTGCTGTGTACCAGAGAGAAAGAAAGGTGAGGAGGACTCTAACGTCAACCAGATTTCAGCTCCGCATGCCAACAGTAACAACTAACACGGGACTGAAATGTTGTTTTAAACCGCGTGTGTATTTGTTCTATCATTTAAAGAAAACATTACATACCTACACGCACTATCTCGATAAATACGAAGCGCCGAATCCCTGTTCCTGTTTTCGGGCCCGGCGCACACGAGGGTTGGGTTGGGGTTCACGGCGGAGCCTGGTGTTTTTATGGGGGTCAGGACCCTCTGGCTTCAGCGTCCAGTCAGAGGTCAGAGTCAGTGAAACACTGCAGTGCCCTCTAGTGCTGCGCCGTCCGTCTGCTCCAACCACAAAAAAAACTCATCTCTCACACGTCGACGCTACGCAGCAGAGGCTCTGCACAGAGTGAGATGGACTGTTAGGGGCTCCACCAGGAAGTTCTGTGCCGTTGGCAGCCATTTATTTGCTTTGTAGAATGCATGGCAGCTCCAAACACATCTATTCAAGTCAAATATCCAGTACTTTTTTTTACTTATTTTCTTCCTTTGCCTTTATTTATATGTGTGAATTTGCACATATGGACATTTGTGTATGTGTGTAAATATATATATATATATATATGTGGAAAAAAAATACTAGATCATCAAAATCATCAAAAATAATGGTTATGCAATCCAGTCCTGATGCCTGTGTGTGTCATGTGACTAAAAAAGAAACCATGGAATGTGTAAAATCACTGTTTTTAGCAGTTCAGAGCCATAGCTGCTGTTGGAAAAACTGATTTGATTTTGGTTATTATCAACAAAACTGCTCTGAAATTAAACTCTCATCAGCTATTTTTGTTGTTATCATTATGTTTGTCCAAACTAATGTAATTTTAGTTTAATTTTAGTATGGGGCATTAAAACGAACCAGAAATTGACAGAAAAAAGGAACGGTCTAATAATTTTTTCCGCAACTGCATGTGTGTGCATGTGTTTGTACATGTATTTGAATGGGATTTATACATTTTTATATGCAAGTAATATATAAACTTAATGAGGTAGGTGAATAGAAACTTGATATAACTGAGTTTTATGTTCAAGTTGTATGTTTATTTGTATGTGTTTAAAAATAAAAAGACCTTGATCCAAAAAAAAAAAAAAGCAGAAATATTTAATGCAACCACATGCATGTAATTTTATAATCCGCTGAACACTGAGGAAGATAAAGCGTCCACATTAAGAAATAATGATTAAGACCATTGTAATCTGTGCTCCCAGTCTGTGCAGTGTAATTAGAAATTGTAAAGGGAAAATACAAGTAACCCAAAATAATAACTAACTAATATGTAAAAAAAAATAAAATAATAATAATAAAATAAAGCAGACTGTTGCAGGCTTGTCTGTTGAACTTGTTTTATTGTGGCAATTTACATTAGAGGCTGTCATCCTGCCAGAGAGCTTTTAAGAGTGGCTTCATTTGAAGTCCAGAAAGTGACACATGCCAACGTTCATAGTCTCTGTCGATGTCAATTCCCCCCCGTATCCCCTGCTCTCGTGTCCAGACACTCCTCTCAAGGCTGCATTAGGGCCATTTGAATATTTCATTTCCTATTAATTATGCACTGTGACTCTCCATGTCATTAGAAGAAATAAAGTGGAATGTAACAAAGGATGAAAAGAAGCAGGGCACATGTCTCCTATGAACAGAGAAATTCCAAAGCTCCTCACGTAGGCCACCCTTCATTGAAAATTCAGTGTATGCCAGTTAAATTGAAGTTGAAACGTCTTTACCTTTTATTTTCTTCTTTGAAATTTAGTAAGATGTCCTGAAATGTTTACCAGATTCATTTTCCGACCTACTTAATTAAACGGGCGTTTATTTGATTCAAGTAAATGGAAAGCTCAGAGCGGTCTGAATTGATTCCAGCGAGGGGGTTATTGCCCGCGCTTTCTTTAAATATGCCTTTTTAATTTCTTTCTTTCGCCACAATAATTAACTTCAAGTGCTGAATGTATATCACACTCTGAAAAATGTATTATCAAAACACAATAGGGTGACCTGAAGAGAAGGGAAGGGGGCACATTTCCACACACACACACACACACCCCCATAAAGATTTAAATCATTTACCTCAAGGTTGAAAATGCAGCAGCTGAACAGAAAAACCTTCACATTTCAAGCACAGCACTATCAATTTCCCCGCCTTCACATGCGTCTGTTTTCTGATGTGTATGTGCGGTGTTTAATGCGCAAATGTGTTGTCTGTACATAAAGCATCAAATGGCGTCAAATTTATCGGTCTGCCGTAACGCCGGTGCCTTCGCGGGTCGACTCTGGCTATTTTTGATTTGCAGTAAACGACAGGAAAAAGTGCATTGGAAAAAAAAAAAAAAAGAGAGAGACAGGCGCGTTACACACCTTTTTCCATCTGCCGGCGCCACTGTGTGCACACGGAGACATTCCTGGTGACAGTGACCTACATGGTCACCGAAGATGTGATATAATTTATGATATATATAATATATTGGATCCATTAGCGAGCATAATGAAGTAGTGAAATGAAAGGGTATTTGTGAAATCAGTTCAAACATCCTGCTCGGATTATGATTAAATGATTAATGAAATGCCCCTGCATAAGCATTTTCAAACAGTAATTCATGCAGCGGCTGATAAAATTCCTCCAATCATATTTCCTTCACTCGTGAACCTTATCTCCACCATTTTATATAAATCACAGAAAAAAAAAAAAAAAAAAACCCTGTCTGCTGCCCGGCGAGCTACTTATTTAGATTAGTTATAAACGTACAGGAAAAGAGCACATCTTCCCCCATATAAAATAATAACACATAATTATATCCATAATTCAAGTTTGTGACAGATCCCATCTCTCCGTCCTGTTGTCCTCGACTTCTGCTCCGGGTTTATTTGAATTCTCTTAATTTTAATGACGCAATTAACTGGAAAAACACCTAAATTGGGCAAATCTAACAAGCCAAAAGACAAGAAACAGCACAAGGGCACCGGCGCATAATTAAGAGAAAAAGAGTCCAACCTGAAATTCTTCAATCATCCCTCTTATCTGTGAACTGTAGTTGGAGCAGACATGACCATCATAAAATATTGAATGTCATTCTTGTTATGTTAGAAAAATGCAGTTTTTTTCTGGTTTTCCAGACACCGCGGTAGCAATTCTTACAGTTTTATGTCAGAAATCGACCTTTTTTACGTAGATTTTACCACGTATTCCTCCTGCATTGCGCCTCAGATTGCATCATTAACCAGGACTTTGCTCCTAAAAGGTTGCAGAAGGTAAAAGCCATATTGACACCAGCTTTTCCGTGTGTTCTCCGTGTTTTGTTTTCCAGGCATCTTAACAATGAGCACGCCCTGGATGACAGGAGCACGGCCCAGTGTCGGGTGCAAATGCAGGTCGTACAACAGCTGGAGCTGCAGGTATTGTCTCAGCGTTTGTTTTGGTCCAAATATTTATGTCTTCCACCCCCCGCCCCCCCCCCCCCTCTCCTGACACTTCCGCAGCGTCTGCC
>JAPSES010000211.1:18441646-18453185 GCA_029822895.1 Maxillicosta whitleyi | reverse complement strand
CTGATGTAAGCGACGTAGAAGAGGAAGCCCCGCCTCTTCTACCTCCGGAGTGGGCGGAGTTGTTTCAAAGTGACACTGAAGATGACCTACTTCACGATGTCATCAACTACTACATCCTAAGTCCCGCCCCTTCCAAATGCATCCATTGGGACTTAATCTTGCTTAAAAAATAGATTGCAGTACAGTCGATGGAGAGACAAGTTATTTTTGATTTTCTTTGCATTATTCCATCATTTACACATATGATGTTTGTCAGTTTAAAGATAATCCAGTGTGAGTTTATTGTCAAACTGCTGAAGTATCAGACTAAACATGTCTCTGAAGCTTCAACACGACCAGACTGGACACATTAAACCTCTTTAATACTTTTCACCTCGCTCTTGAAGAATGAGGTGAAAGAGTCTGAGGTAAAGCTTTATTTATTAACATACACGTATGTCATGTATGATGACACGCAGTCTGTTCAGCTGTTTAACAAAAAACTGCGACTGTCGTGGTTTGTAAAATTACCTTTTAAATTGACTATAAATGCAATTCAAACAACATTAGAAAAACTAGTCATTTCTCTCCATTGATCACAGTTCATATGTTTGATCCCATGGGACACAGTGGAAGGGGCGGGGCTTCAGCTTCTCTATTATCGCATCATTGAGAGACCCCTAGTGGCAGAAATGAGCCACTAAATAACAACAACAACAACAATAATAATAAAATAGATTTATATTGCACTTTTCTACGCACTCAAAGTACCATTTTTAACTCTACATAACTGTTTATACTTTCTGCTACTTTGTATTTTACATTATTTCAAAACCAAATATTATGTTTTTTACTTCTACTTTTCAGGTTCATATCCAAATAAAATAAACGATAATGGATTAATACAGATTAAACCCAAAAGTATTTAGACCAACTAAAAAAAACAGCCACATCAACACATTAATAAGCTATGATTATTACAAAGAAATTTAACTCAGTATCATTTTGATGATAATACTTTTGTACTTTAATATGATTTGGAAAACAGGAGCATGTGTGACTGAGCTGCTTTTACATCAAATATTTAAGTACTACCTCCAACCTGTTACTAGAAAACATAACTGAACATTGGTACAGACAGTTTACTCCCATTTCCAACAAATCTGCTTCAGATGTTTCTGTTTTTGCACGTTTTTATGCCCAAAAAAAGTACACAATAATCAGATAATGTGTTATTTTTCACTGTTATTTCAATATCTGCTGCTCATTGGGAGCAACCGACTTCTAGGTTTACATTTTGTGTTATGATGGATTCAGTTTTGAGAAATCGCAAATCATTCGCTGACTCTTTATGAAGTTAAATTACAAATAAATGTAATAATTTGTAAAGAAGATGGACATTGAGTAAAGAAGGCGGTACTCAAACCAAAAAGTAATAACTTCTAACAATAAGGGCGTGAATAGATATAAACACACACTACATACTGTACATACCGCATGGTTTTTCAACATTTACAGACTACTATTAGTGTGGAGGGGCCCTTATGCAATGAATATACTTTGCATGATCAAATTATCATCCCTGAATTGGAAATATCTGTGGATGCTCAGAAGCACTCCGTCAACCACTCTCACTTATCACCTCCTGCATCGATTTTTGTTTCAAATACTACCAGTCACTTATACTTCCATTTACATAATGTCCGATGAGAAAAATTTGTCAGACAGATTGTAATTCATATCTCCACTCTGTGCACTCGCCTGCCCTAATACTTCAGTTAGCTTCCTCACATTTACATTTCAATCAGTGATTATAGGCTCGCCTCCTCTAACCCCACTGAAAGTAAATACTGGACTCCACTATCTCAGACTAAAATGCATTCAGCGGGACCAGAGGGATGGGCATGAATATTCCGTCTGGTACATATTTACCATGTGCTGCTAAGTGTCACATGCTGCAAGTGCATCCTTTAATAGCTCACCCTTTGCTAGCTGCTCGGCGTTCGGCGCAGCACGTCACCAACGGCGCCAGAAGCCTCAGACGTGCTAAAAATGTCTCATTTTGGCTTAAAGCGTCCCACAAATGGCACAGGACACGTTCCTTCAGGCGACCGTTTAGTGTCCGCCGCACTCGTGATGCTTATACTGATGCTTTTTTTTCCGGGGATATTTACAAACCTGTGGCAACAAGATATTTTGTACTTGTAAAGTAATGTCCATGAGTGACTGAAGTCATATTTTATAACTGAAAATCCACCTTTGAGAGACTTGCATGTTCATCCACAAACTTGGGGAATCATTTGTGATCAGTATAAGATTATTATTATATTAATATTGTATTATTTCAAAGGACTAAGATTACTTTGTTTTGTTGTATATTCAAAAGAAAGAAAGAAAGAAAAGATAAACGTACCTAGTAAAGTGACGCATAGAACAGTAGAACCTCACCGTAGAGGGCTGCATTGGGACTGGGACCCAATGCAAATCTCGCGGAAATGGGCGGTATGAGCTTGACTGCCCCTTGGGAAAGGTTCTTTACGCTATATATCCCAATGTGGCCACAAGGGGGCACATTGCGGTCCGAAGCCCAGTTGTGTCAGGAAGGGCATCCGACAATCAAATAAAAATGCAAAGGTGGTTCCGGCGACAGGGAAAAGCCAAAAGAAATCATCATAGTTTCTAACTAATTGCGTCTTTTTGGTTTTAAAAACTCTTAAATAAGGATTTCTGGATTGTTTTATGGGAGCTGGAACAGATTATATTTGAGGGAAAATTAATTTGTGAAATCTCAAAATTATTATTATTTGTTTTTTTTTAAGAATTATACCTGTACTGCGACGGTTCTACTGAAATAGTTCTTTGGAAACCTGTTAGATAAAACTGCACAGGAACAAGTTTTCAGCTATTGTAGAAAAGAAATGAATTGACGTGTTCAATATTGTGAAAATCTGCTGCACATTTGTGACCCTGTAGCAGAGTTTAAGGCAAAAAAAAAAATCTGTCATGTAAATAAACAGCTTAACTTCAGTTTGATTATCATCGTCTTCAACTGTTATGAACCCGTATGAACAAAACGGCTTGAATTCATCAAGTGTGTGTGAAGGTGTTCTCTTTGGAAAAGGAAAAGATGAAATGATGTACACACAGACTTAGAGTTGAACACTCCCACAGTGTCTGTGACTCTGAAGTTAACAGCAAGAACTTTGGCCAATTCCCCCAAAGTGAAGCCAATACACAAATGTCTTCAAGTGTACAACGACCGACAAACCACTAGACAACGGCGCCAAGAAACCCTGGTTCTCGTGGACTTATTGAACTCCTCTCAAAAAATACTGAATCAATGTTTTTTTTTTCCCCCCAGGCATTAATATGGCGTCATTTGCTTTATTTAGGCCTTCTAATGCAGGGGTGTCAAACATACGGCCCGGGGGCCAAAACCGGGCCGCCAAAGGGTCCAATCCGGCCCGCGGGAAGAATTAGTTAAAACACAAAAATGACACTGAAGGTATTGACAATCAAAGATGCTAAAATAATTTTAGGTCAGACCAAAAAAACACTATCATAATAAACTATAAATAATGAAAACCACGATTTTTTCTCTTTTTTTTTTGTGTGTAAAAAAAAGTTAAATCACACGAAAATGTTTACATGTATTGATTAGCCTTTTATATAAAACAAATGTGAACAACCTCAACAAATATGAACCAGAAATGTCTAAAGAGAGCGTAATTGTACCAATATTCTATCTGTTATTAAATATTTAGTGTATTTGTAGATCCACTGTGATCTGTACATTATAATGAACATGTGAAAATGAAGAACTGAGGACAAATAATGGTATAAATTGTAAACATCGCACTTTATTCTTAATAAATCTATTTTTGTTCATGTTTTTCCTCATGTTTTTAAAGAATAGGTTGTAGATATAAACATTTTATTAATACAATTTAATTTTTTTTTTTTTTTACACTGAAAACATCTATATAATATTATGTTATTATTTTAATGATCCGGCCCACTTTAAGTCATATTGGCTGGATGTGACCCCTGAACCAACATGAGTTTGACCCCCCCTGTTCTAATGGATGTTTTAGTGGTTTATCTTTCATTCATTACTCATTTCATCACATTTTGGAGCTTCGGCATCAAGCTTTTAGAGCTTTCTACACTGAAAAAACATTTGTCCTGATAGAAAGCACGACTGCAGTTGTAATTAATAAGCCTCACAAACCTATAAACTTTGTTGTACACAGTTTGAGAAGTTTCTTATATTATTAAGCTAGCATTTAATATTTGCTATCTCATCACTTCTTGCACTTCCCCAGCTCCGCCCATTTTTGTCCATATACGGTCACTTCCGGCTCCAAAGACTACAACAAAAATGGCTTCAATCTACAGTCTTAAACTATTATTTCAATTCAGGTATTGAGGTTTTAGGATAACTTGTGTTATTACTCAGTAGTAATGTTTGAAGATAGAATTCTTTGTTTCACTTTGTAAGTTTTTAGTTGAGTTATCGCGTCTTTTTGATTTGGGAGTCAAATCGGATAATCTTTTTTGTGACCCAGCCCACCTACATCACAGGGTCAGCCCATTATTGGGGATCAGTTTACAATAGAGAGTGATAAAACTGATTTGCAGATTAAGGTCAGTATTGAGTATGTTGTATTTTGGCTGTGATCACCTGTAAATTTATAAAAATGAGACCGAAACTAATCCAGACTTATCCTTGGAGCTTCCAATAACTTCATAGCAATACATTTATGTCATCTGTAGGGGACAAAAGGTTCAAGGTATTACTTTAAAAAATGCTGTCCACTGTAAAGGACATTATATAAAAATATAAATAAACAAATGAAAATTATTTTTAAAAATATATTGGGAAAAAACTGTTACATTACATAGTTTCTGATCGAGACAGTTTTGTAATGCAAAAAAGATCAAACTTTCACAATGCTGGTTGTCTGGAGGATAAAAGAACACACTAACAATCTAAAAAACTAATAGGAGATGTTACAGTGGTGGTTTTTTTCATCCTGGTTTTGTGCCAGAAGCCAATTGGACCATGACGATCCAAAGAGTTAAACCGTCCAATCAGAAGACAGGGTAACAAGTTTTCTGAATCTCTGCTGTAGGTCCTTAAAAATATATTCAATTTACATTTTAATAAAAGAAATGTGCATGTGAAATAATTAAAATTAATGCACTAACTCAGATTAATCCATCATCATGATTAATCTGATTAAACATTTTAACACAATTAACTCATCTGCAGCACAGAATGACTCTGAACGTCTCTGTCAACTCTGCCAACTCTGGGCAGTTTGAACAAGTGGAATTACCGTTGTGTGTAAACAAATGGGCGATTGATCCGGTAGTGACAGGCGGCAGAACCAACCAATGAGGACAGAAGAGGCTAAACAGGACGTTGTTCCTCTGGATGGGAAATTTCAGTCCAAAAATCCCCAAAATAGAGCAGTTTTTTCCAGTTGTTTTGTTGAAACTGTTGAAGGTGTTTAATAAACACATGAAGTGTCGGCGTAATCCCTTCTTTCTTGAGTCTGTTTGCTCATACAAAATGAAATGGGATTAATATAGATTAAAAATCAATGATATTTAATCGTGATTGAATCCACAACAACCCTGTGATTAATCTATTTAAAATGTTTAATCATTTGACGACACTAGAATCAATTCGAACTATGCAAAAAGTGATGTTTTTCCAGAATGCAGATTGATTTTTAAGTTTATGAAGAATAATTTTCAGCAAAAAAATAAAATTATTGATATTATTAGTAAAGACTATTTTACACACTGAACCTTAATTTAACCTCATATACAGTAATGACTCATTTTTTCTGCTTTATATCTATACATACATGTTCACAAAAACAATTGTCTTCTTTTAATTTCTCTTCCAGATTAATTTTCACTTTTATCTAAGATGATTTTCACCTCCAGACTTCATGAATATTACAAGTTCAGAATCTTTTTTGACTCAATTTGAACCCATTTCCTCAGTATATCTGTTTCTAGAATATTAGTGGGCAGAAAATGAAACTCCAACACATGAGCCACTTCCTGGAAGTTTTTTTTTTTTTTTCTGCATAGATTAAACACATCATCTCGGAAAAGGTCAAAGAAGTGGAAAATTTGTCTATTGTTAGTTTACTGTTGACCGCAACTGTGAAATGAACGTTTGACATGTTTGTTCCTTGGTGTTTTGCATAGATGGCTCTGAGAATAATAAGGGAACAAAATGCTGCGTGGTTTACAAAGCCCACACCCACACAGGCGGCTGTTGATGACAAATGTTGGGCTCCCTGTTGTCAAAGTGAAGTCTTGCACAGAAAGCAGACTATATCTTTAATGTTTTGGAAGCCGACGTAGGAAAGTCTGCTGCGTTTGGAACGCTCACTTCCATGTTCTCCACCACTGGCCGCCTGCTGTCTGTCGACTTCGAAGGCCTCAGTCGGTCGGTGGTAACCCAAAACTCGGCTTCGGGGGGGAAAGTCTGATAGTTGATGAGTCACAGTATACAATCATTACTTTTTAATTGCTCTTAGAGTGGATTTGTTCTTCGTGTCGGCCTGGCATGAGGCGAGACGAGCCAGGAACTGCAAAAACTCAAAGGGGAATTGTTTGCATGTTTTCTTGTTTGCTTGTTTTGGAAAGGCCTCGCAACTCATCTATCATGCAGAAACTGGAAAAAAGGGACAAATCATAATAATCACACTTTGCCACAAACTGCTCTCTCTGGCCTTCTGTTTTCCAAGTCTGGTTACACACATGTTGGCTCGGCAGAATATTCAATAGACATTTATAGGAAATAAATTAAGAGATGAATGCAAACCATATGGCATTCGGAGGTTTATTTGTAAAGCCTCTGCATCAAAGCTTTTTCCAGATCACACCATATTAGCTATGTTTTTCCAGTCCAGCAAAATCAGGAAGGTAACCACAGACTTCCCTGATGGGAAACACATGAGCCGGTCCGCTGAGACAAGGAGCCTCATACAACGGACGCAGCATCGTCAGGGAGCATCAGTAAAAACAATTATTCCCTGCATGTCTGGATGTCATATGTCACCCCGGGTTGACTTTAATAGGAGCCATGGAGCTGCGTCACCGCTTCTAGAAAGCCTTTTAGCCTCGGCGTGAACCCCCCCGCTGCATTCACACTTCTTTGCATGAGGCCGGCCTGGATGCCTGTGTGGGGTGTGGGCTCGAAGACAGACCGGGAAGGAGGCCAGGAGGAAACGGCAGTGCCCAGGGTATACACTTCCACCTCTGCATGAACGCTAACCCCCCCCCCCACACACACACACACACGCACCCGCCTCCTTTTGCCCCTTCATCCTCTCCCGTCCTTCTCCTTACAAGCATTTCATACAGGCCAGACAAGTTTACGGTTTCGTGCATTGGAGTGTGACAGCAGCAGCCCTCCTGCG
This sequence comes from Maxillicosta whitleyi, assembly GCA_029822895.1. Taxonomy (NCBI): domain Eukaryota; kingdom Metazoa; phylum Chordata; class Actinopteri; order Perciformes; family Neosebastidae; genus Maxillicosta; species Maxillicosta whitleyi. Next base: position 18,445,755 of record JAPSES010000211.1, on the reverse strand, counting down.
TGTGACAGGCCCAACAGCGGCGGTCTGCCGGCACCCGGGTGGTTTCTTTTCCTTCGCTGTTGATCTTGGGCTCGCGCTGCACACACGCAGAAGCCCTGCCAATACGAGACACGGAGAGCCACACCGCTGCAAGTCCGCAACTTCTACCAGAAAGATGTTATTTTAGCTTCAGAGACAAACATTTTTGTCGAGAGAGAGCCCGGGTTGCGGTTTCTTTACGGCGGAGAATCGGCTCAGGTCATAGATACGTGAGACGACATGGGGTCACTCTCACTTTTTTTTTTTATTTCATGCAATTGATTCACATAAACACACACCGATAAATGCACTATAGACTCAGAGTGATCAGAGCCTGCTGTGCGCCATCGGGCAGTTTACCTCAGGACCAACAGAAAAGCACTTCCAGGAAAAGAAAAGCCAGGGATTCCTGCTGAGGGAAAATGCATCAAAGCGCATGACTTAAGGCTATAATTAGCCATGGTGTTTGAAATGTGGAAGAATGAAGTCTTTGGAGAAATTCAATTGTTTATTTATATACTTTTGCGTAATTTTTTTTTTTGTCTTCATCCAAATGAGGAAATTTTCAAGACTCAGCTCTGATATAGAGCTCTCTGGCGTCGTTAATTTAGTGTTTGTTAGTGTATTGTGTACAGTGAAGTTGCATGTTAAGCAAAAAAAAAAAAAAAAAAAAAATTGGAGAGGTGCCACCTTACAAAAAAATGCTTCGGGGATGACTTATTTTTCTCAGCTAACGCGGAAGTTACCATCGCTTTGGTTCGCTCGACCAATGGAACATTTCCACTGGCTTGTGAACTAGTGCAGAAAATAATCTCCATGCAAACAAGTTTATGATACTTAGATGTTTTGTTCCATGGCATAAAAATCACAAGTGTTAACTTTTGGCTATAAACAGATTATACCACAGTTGTATGATGTCAATGTTAACGCCACTGAGCTGACAATGTGTGATTTGATCTCACTATTCCCTCGTCTACAAACGCTTTTCCTCTTAACTTGAAGACGTTGCAGGTTCACAGGAGGACAACATGACGAAGCTGCAGTGGTCGACTACAGTGAACGGACCAGCCTCCAACCTTGGTTTGACGACAGTTTAATGAGTGATATTTAAAAATGGAATTCTGCATTTTAAAGGTTTTTTCTCTGTGGTCTACATAAACTGTAAATGTTCTGCTTGGGTTTGAATTCTTCATTCATTCAACTCCACGGGTCCATCTTCAACACTACTTTTTTAAAATTATTTTACTATTTGGAGCGCTGGCCCTTTAAATACACATGAACCACTTCAGGCCCCACCCCCTCCAGGTTGTTGACCCTTTACTGAAGGATACTTTTACATAACTTCCTAGGACTATACTACATATTGGTCTTATAGGTTCTGAGGTCTTATTTATTCAGTCATTTGTCAACACATTTTTAGGGCTGTTAAAGTTTTAACTTGATGAATGTGTTGTATTTTTTACTGTAGAACAAAAGTTACAATTCTGTTTAGACAGTTACAGATTAAGGAAGCATGAGGATTTAAGTCTTCTGCATTGAATGACGGGGAACCCTGACATTAGCTTACAAATAGAGTTAGCTACTGTTTATATATAATGACATCCCATCATTACAGACTTCAAAACAGCACATGAGAATATGTAAATGTTGAACTTGAATGTATTTTAAGGTGCAATGTGATGAATCCACACATTGAACTGAAACAAAAGTACGAATACATGTAAATATCTCAACCGCAGACCACATTTTGTGCAGCTAACAAAACACACGGCTTTTGAGGCCAACTCCTTTCTGCAGCGTTCTAAGTGGTTTGGTCTTATTTTTAAAACAGATAATATTTTTTCCCTCAGTTGTGTCTTTCAGGTTCTGGGACGGAGGGGGCGTCATCTTAGCACTTTTTTGGCAGAGTCGAGCACGCCTGTGGATAAATACAGCCAGTCCATTTTTTAATGATGTATGAAATCCTAAACTAATACAAATGTACGACCTGCTCTGCCTCTGTCTCCTGTCTGGTAATCCGGCCAAACCAGTGCCCCCGCCGCTGGCGGAGAGCATGCCGCTGATGAAAACCACGGCCTTCAGAAGAACTTCAGTATTGTCTTCCCCTTGAAAGAAGAGAAAAACTGTTCTTCCTGCCGCTGACAAATCTGCTGCTGCCTTACGGCTCCACCAGCTTTTCTTGAGTAAAAAGGATTTATAGATATTTAAAATTTACTGTTGTTTTCATACACAGTGTGTGCGGGGCTTTTATAAGGCAAATCTGACAACCTGCTCGAAAAAAAAGTCCCCGCTGTAAAATAACCTTCGGTGCCACGGATTCCATAAAAAGGAAAACATTACTAACAGGGTGATCTTTTTTTTTTTTTATGTATGAACGGTATTTGTACAAGTCAAACTGTTTCACAGTTCTAATGTGGAACTGTTCTCTAACCAAACACTGTCGTCAGACGCACAAACGCCGCCGCCGATCCCCTCACATGGAAGCGTTTGGACTCCGAGCAATCATCGCTCCGTTTACTCTGGCTACTCCGTACGGTGCACCTTTGCAGCACCTCATCAACACAACCAGGCACGGGGAAAGTCATTTGTGTTTGTTGGCAGCGGGGAAGCTGTCTCTCAATCGGCCTCTGAGCGGATCCGCGGCTGTCGATTCTATGCGGAAAAACACGACGATGCCGAAGCCCCGTCTGACATTTGATCAAATCTTCGCAGCAAAAACGTTCTGGAGGATCAAATAACCTTCAGTTGCAATATTTAGAATAATACATGAAAAGCAAAAGAAAAACCATCTCTCTGGGGCGGCTGTGGCTCAGTTGGTAAAGCGGGTTGTCCAATGACCAAAGGGTTGGCGGGTCAAATCCTGGCTCTCACTGTCCACATGTCGAAGTGTCCCTGAGCAAGACACTGAACCCTCAATTGCTCCCAGTAGTGCCTTGCATGGTACATTAGCATAGTAGCCGCCTACTGGTGTGTGAATGGGTGAATGTGACGTTATGTAAAGCGCTTTGAGCACCAAATGTGTAGATATAACGCTATATAAGTGCATCCGTTTACATCTGAAAAACTAAGGATGACCCTCATTCTTTATTGAAAACAGGTATCTGCTCATTCTGTCCAACAGGGGGATGTGTCTATAAATTCTCGCTCTCAGTAATTCCCAGTGACTGAACCCATAAGGAGCGTAAATTGCTTTTTTTTTTTCTTTACAGAAAAAAAAAAAAAAAAAAAAAAAAAAAAAAAAAAGGCAGTAGCAACCGTTTGCCTGGAACGCCTTGCCAAGCCAAATGATATTCTTGGGTTTCGACCAATGTTCCCTAAATATGGACAACAGATTTTTTGATTTTGAGACACCGCATTTATGCTGTGCCATAAAAAAGGGAAAAGATATTTGCAGAAGGGTGATGATACCATGTTTATTCACACTGCAAGTCCACAAATAGACCACAGACAAGAAAACGTCTGCTGTAATTAAGTTTTCCAGTATCTCTCACTCTATGCATCATCTCACAGTTTCATAACAGTCAGAACAAGCAACCTGAGAATTTAGTGTTACACAACCACAAGCCTGCGGTGATTTATTTAGCTGTGCAACACCTAAACAATATCTTTGTTTCACTTACATGACAAAATTCATGAATAGTGTTTCGCTTTGAACGCCACGCTTCGTTAGTCATCTGAATGATCTTGTTATCAGTCATTAACAAAAGTAACAGAACATTGATATAAACTACTGTGGCCTTCAGGATATATTCACCTGGAATAATCTGGACATAAGGTCTTAATTCTCTTTTTTTTTTTTTTATCTGTATGTTACAGTTCGTACACTGAGATCAACAGTGACTTCCAAGTAACTACATAGTGAAAATAAAAGTTGTGTTGTTTTGATGTGGCACATTCTTTCGCGGTAATTTAGTCATTTGTGGCTCACATCTCCACCTGCACATGTTCCAGCAAAGCAAGTTTCTGTTTTGCAAAAGCGCCGTCATTGCCGTGCACATAGCTGCCGATGACTCCATACGTTGAATTAAGTCAGTGCTTCTCACTTATTTTCTGTTACGCCCCCCCTAGCAAGAAGAAAACAATTTGCCCCC
>JAPSES010000211.1:18425839-18441546 GCA_029822895.1 Maxillicosta whitleyi | reverse complement strand
TATCTAAATGAGTATGTCTGTATTATTTACAGCACTTCATGTATATATATATATATATATATATATATATATATATAAACCTTACACTATAGAGTTCATACTACCTGCACACACTGACAATGAGAGTGCCACTGCCAACTACTGTAGTGGATGTGCAATTACACTTTATTGTATAACGGAGAAAAAAAAAAAAAAGCATGTTCCCCAGCCCCCCCATCACTCCACGCCCCACTATTTAAGAAGCACTGAATTAAGTCAAAATGTTATATTTTTTTTAAATAAAAAAAATAAAAGGGAAAAAATAAGTCAAAATGTTATTCTAAATGCAACGCACAAAATAAAATGCCCAACTTTAATGAATTTTAGTCTTTAAACTTTGTTTTTCTTTTTTGTTTTGTGTACACTGCCCTAGGGGGTCTGTAGAGGTACTACAGGGGGGTTGAGTTGAATAAGTATGTATGCATTTATTTATTCAGCCCTAACACTAAATAAATAAATAAATATACATACATAAATATTAATAGCTTACACATGTTTAAAATAAAAACATGCATGTTTGAACCTGTGTATTGCTCTGGAAGTTCCCCATGCATTACAGCTCTTTTTCTAATTTACTACAGTAATTAATTCAATAATAGAAAAACACAAGAACAACATACTTTCATACATGTACTGGGCCCAGTTTCACATAAAACACAGTTTTATACTATATATATACACACACACACACACACACACACCAGGGGTCACTAACACTGGTCCTGGAGGTCAGGTGTGCTACAAGAGGGAAACATCTAAACCATGCAGGATAGTAGGTCTCCAGGACCGGGGTTGGTGACCCCTGGTTGTACACCATGTCAAAAAACATCTGCAGGAGGTTCTATCTTGATATATTGACCAGATAGTTTAAAGGCTTATATTTATTAAACCCATTTTTATTAGTCTGTGGTTCATTTATTTATATTTTATTATATTTATTTGTATATTTGGACCCTAATAGTTCATACAGTTTGAATCTGAACCCTCCAACTTCATATTCATTTGGGCATAAATCTTGTGTTTTTCTACAACCTGTTTTAATTCCTTCTTAATTTGTTACTTTTTAGAACTAGTTACGTCACAGCATTTGCACATTTAAGGTCCAGACTTCAGACGAACATTTCTCCAGTTCGACATAATTGTTTATCAGCAGCAGCGGTTGTAGTAAAAACTGAAAATGTGTCCAAACTTTGAGCCAATTACCTAAAACGTTCAGTTGTTGTTTGTATTAAACACAAATCACTGAACGGGTGTGAAGTGGCTCATGTGCATTTAAAGGGCCAGTGCTCCAAACCACCTTTCTGGTGTCATTACTCAGAAATAGTTTAGATGAACCTGTGGAGTTAAATTAATAAAGAATACAGACCCAAGCAGAACATTTACTTTATGTAGACCACAGGGAAATGTTGGAAAATGTATAATTCCATTTTTAAAAAGACAAAATATCACTCCTTTAAGTCTAAACAACTTGAAAAATGCTCACATCTCCTGATTGAAAAGCGTAACTTTACTCCTCTAACATTGCACTGAAGATCACGCCACAATGTGTTTACGTTGCTATGATGAACAGCCGTGATGAAGGAGTACTGCATTAACGGTGGAAATATGCAGCGCGATAAAAATCTAAACTGAGCCGCGTGGAAACATAAGCAGCAAACGCTGACGCTGGAAGAAGTCCTTGTGTCCTGATTGACAACAGACAATAATGAACAAAACAGAATCAACAGAGTTCCCGACTTGTGAGGGATTTGTGGGACAGTGAAGGGAACAACGGTGTCGATTGTACAACATGAAAAATTAATTCGAGCTAGCCGTTGGTACATCTCATCTGTTCACTTCAAAGTCTCCAGTAATGCGGTGTCCTTGGCCGTAGTGAACCGCTGCTACAAACGTCCTTTAATAAATGGTATTAATGTTAAAGCAGTTTGATGCAGATGAAGTATCTCATTGTGAATGATAACATCCATGCAGTGTCCTTGTCCTTGTCAGTTATTGTCCAGTAAATATTATTCAGAATGATTTCCTCTTTATTTCTTATTTGAATTTAGCACCACTTGAACCGGCAAATTTTTTTTTTCCCCCGACAAATTATCCGACATCAAGAGTGCCTTGAGTTTCACTCGATATTGTCTTTCTTATTTGTTCATCCGTTTCGCTCCACTTGAACGTCATCTATAAAAACAAGCGCAAAGACAGAGTTGATCCTCATCTTTAACTTAAAAACCCCCTCAGATTAATCACCAATTCATCAGATCACTTGTCTTTGTGTTCGCCTGCTTCAGTAACTCTTACAGCAGATGAGTCACCTCTAAATAATGTCTTCATCGTACGAGAGCTGACCACGGAAAAAAAAAACAAAAAAAAAAACACACCATACTGTTTTCATCCAATGTCAACAGCAAAGACTGAATCAATCTTTCAAAGTCAAATGTACTGTCAAGTTCAATAATTAAAGCTGTTTGTATTTCAAATAGAATATTTAATTTATATAAAACCAGACAGATGAGGAGCGATATCACTGGACAGAAAGCTTTGTATAAGTGATAGAGAAGAATAACTGCACCCAAACCCTCCTCCCACAAAGTCAGAGAAAGATTACATTTATGATTAAAAGGAAAAATAATTGAATACCTCGGAAAAACACCAATTAATGTTGCCATTTTTGCCACAGAGGATCCGGACTGCAAACAACACAGACCATTCTGTTATTGTTGTATTCGTCAGATCAAAGGGGGCTTTAATAAGGCCATTATAAATACATCTGAAAATTCACTCTCATATTCAGCAAACAAATCAATACAGGATGTGCACCGTTCATTGGTCTTTTATTGCGGCACTGTAGGCCATCGCTGAGGTACCACGGCATAATGAACAAAAACTGTGCAGGGCTCCAGGGCCCCCGCTGCGTTCAAAGTCAGTCATATGCACTGTACTTTATAATTGAAATAAAGGTAATCTCTCCACGCCTGCGAGCCAGAGGATGTATTTTTTCTTCTGTTGTCAACAAAATAAACATGCACTGACCGGGTAGGACGAGGTAGGAGTCCATTAGAGAATAAAGACGACGCTGTGGTCACTGGAACACTCAGATGGAGTGTCCTTAAAATAACTGTCCACGACGCAACAGGAGCAGGAAACCAACGCCCCAGAAAAAATACCAAGGTACAGTTTGAAGTAAATCCAACTGTATTCTGAAACAAACATCATTCTGATTAAAATTGTCTTGGTAAAATGAAATAATAATTAAAAAAAAGGACTTTTTTTCCCATTAAAAGCTGAGAATTTGTTACTTTTTTGCATTTATTCAACTGGCAAGAAGTTGTTTGGAAGGATGGTAGAAAAATTCAGGATTTTGTGACAAGAAACTAATGCCCCGTTTCCACTACATGGTACCGGTTCTACTCGGTATTCCTGTGCTGCGTTTCCACTAATGTGGAACCTGCCCGGTTCGGCTCGATTCGTTAATAATAATAATAATAATAATAATAATAATTTTATTTATATAGCACCTTTAAAAACTGAGTTTACAAAGTGCTTCACAGACATAATAAAAAAGGGCATGACAGCAGGAAATAAGATTTAAACAGATACTAAAACAGAAACAAAAACATCATATATTAATAAATAGCTAAAACACAATAAATCAAATATTCAGCGATCAGAGGTAACATCATGACATAAAAGCAAGTCTAGAAAAATGTGTTTTATAAAGTGATTTTAAAGACGTCACTGATTCCACAGCCTTATCTCCTCGCCACTCCAAAGTGAAAGGAGTTCCAAGGGGCCCTGATGGAAAGGGCCCGGCCACCTTTGGATTTAAGCCTCGACGTTGGAACAGCCAGGAGATCTATGAGGTTTAATAACTGCTGAACCACTAAACCTATCAATATATGTAAATGATTGGTGGAAAATACAGTTTGTCATCTTTTCATGGTCATCAGATATGACCCCTTTGGATGTTCAGAGGCTCTGTAGTTACCATGGAAACAGGGTCATCTTGGCTTTTCCATTGGACATCCGCGCAAGACTTTACCGATAGTCACTAAATGTCGAAAAAACAGAACTGCGTAATGTTGTTTTTCCATTAAAGTCATTCCATAAACATGGTGATGAATGTAAATATAATGTTGATTTACACACACACACACACACACACACACATATATATATTATTCAGGTGACTTTAGTTGTGGAAAAAGGTCTTTCTATTGCAGTTTTGCGCGATATTCCATTTGCGCTACAACTGAAAAGCCACCTCTTGCCAGTGCAAAACCTTTTAATCAATAAACAAGAGTTTTGGTGAAATTGTCAGTTTTCCATTAAATACATTTTTATGCACAATTTATTTTTGCGAAATGTGAGGTTCAATGGAAAATTGACTATGATTCACCAGTAAAACCCAAAGAGTTGGATCAATAAGAGTGGATGGAAACATTTATTTTATGTTCAATTAGTGATATAATTTGTTGAAAACGTCACTTTTACTTAATATAATAGTAATAATAGCCTTAAGCTGCACTGAGGTTTTACGAAACATCTACACAACCAGTAAATTAAATATAGTAAAACCGCTTATTTTCATTAAAGAATACAGAAGATGATATAATAAATGGTGATCAATGTATTTGGAAGTTGCCATAAAGGTAGTTCTAGAACTTAAAGGGTTAAAAAAAAACACTAAAAGGTCTCTGATTCTACCCCAATACACAGAACACATTAGCATTATTGATTAGCATTAGCATTCAGTACATTATGAGCAATTTGTTGTTATTGAAGACTTTTGGGGAATGTCGTGTTGGTCCATCAGTCATTTTTTCTGCAGCACGTACCTGGAAAACCACTAATTTTGTCATTAAATTTGCACATTTGTGGTACTTTTATCATTTTACCAGTCCATCCATGTTGTCCAATTCACCTTTTGTCGTTATTTTATTCCCACATGAGAACTACAAAATTTATACAATATCTGTCCAATAGTCAATAACAGAAAGTATTAGACTCCTGGACTTTAAAATTTAATGAAAAAAAAGCCAGCATTAGTATTTAATAGGGGCTGGGGAGCTGTTATTGTTAAAATGGACAACTAAATATATTTATAATTTACACTTTTGTTAAATGTCATTTCTGAAAACAGGATTAAAATAGCGAGATTCTTCACTGACGGACATTTCATGATGCATTAGCGGATACATTTCTCTAGATTACCTGTAATAAATTGCTTTAAGGTGTACAATACGCCATATATTTCCTCATTATTTATTAAACAGCTGGAGTAAAGAGTACCCTAAATCTATATTCCTGATACTTTTCCTTGTTTGAGCGTTTGGAGCACGGTGATGCTTGATTAGACCTCAGCGCTCTTGTCTTTCACCACTAGCCTACTTTATTCTCTTGCAATATTAATGAGCTGCAGACCTCTCAGCGGAGCATGATGGTCTAAAAGCCCCCCTCCTGGACCCCAGATCCTCAGAGTGGGGAGGGTGACCCCAGTAGACGTCGGACCACGGTGGTGGGCAGTTAAAGAGGAAAGAATAAATACAATGGGAGTCTAATGTCCATGATGGTAAATGTGTAATGGGACAAAATACAAGCAGGAATTTAATTGACTGGATTATTCTATTTTGGACAAACATAATCAGAAACAATCTGTATTAAAATATAGATTCAGCTGTTTTATTTGTGCCGTTTTTATCTGGTAACAGTTTGTTAATGTTTGCTCTATATAATGCTTAATATTGTAAGCAGCCAAATGCTGAGAAATAGTGTAGCTATTGTATATTTTTTGCAAATCGCAGATGCATATAATACGTTTCTGGGCCAAAACTATGTTCACATAGGCTGATGTTTTAATTGTATCTATTTTAATGCTTCTACAGCTGAAAATACCAGAGATTAGACTTAGCTAACTTGGTTGAAATTAGGAAAAGGTTGGTGTTTTGGGCTTAAATGTCACACAATCAAGAGCCGTTTTGCATCTTCCACATCTTTCTCAGTATTAAATGTTCAATATATAAAAATTAAAGCTAACAATTAGTGCCAGACAAAACAAACCCCGCCCCTCGCACGTATTGTAGCTTATTTTAGCCTTGATCCAGCTGATGTCATCAAGTCAATGCATGTGCGGATGTCAGCAGATCAATTAAGACACACACCTGCAGTGACCGAAAGCTGAGAAGTATATTTCAGATGAGTGATTTAAAGTATAAAAACAGCCTGGGGCACTGTAGGGGGGGCAACATCACAAAGTCATGGGGTCCAGTGGATATGGGTTAGAAGTTGTGAAAATTTCGTGTGAGCTCCGGAGTTAAAGAGAGGCGTAGATGCAGGGAATCGAACGTCCAAAGTTAAGTTTCGGTTTCAGTTTCGCACCACATGTGATTGTTATGGCACTTACGAAACACCCCCCCAGTCCCTACACCGCTTACATGCCCCCTCCCACACTGACGACATATTTATACAGTGTTTACCAAATGTATTCTCCCACCTCCACCCAGTATCAGGTGTTTTCCATAATTTAACAATATTTCTATTTTACCTAAATATCTTTTTATGTTTCTAAAATGATTAATCCACCAGTATATGCAAGATCTTTTTTATCAAAACCATGTCTTTAATGGTAAAATATAACTATTGTTTCTATCCATACATTTAATGTTTAATGGGAAATGCAGCAGATAATTGCTATTTTTATAAATAAATTATCTTTCATTTGTGTAAAACTACATAAAAACAATGGGAACAAGAACGTAAACTGTTATCTGACGCACTAAATATGGACATTTATGGTTATTATTTGTCAACAAGGACTATTTTGTTTTTCCCATTGGTCATTTTATTAATGAATAACAAAAAATTGTTAATTTGAAACAAGTTTTTGATAAACTATTAACTTACTCATGTTTTCATAACAGGTTTAATACATTTGTTAAGCACCGTAGATCATTTATTTCCTGAAGGGCCCACAAAGTTCACTTTCCATGGGGTGTACCATTGGTAGCAGTGCCCCAGAAAACTGCTATATGCATTAAATTAAACTTGTAGAAACCAACATTGTGCTGCAAATGACTCAACGTATTAAATATTATTTTTATCTGGACGTCAACAGCAGGTTCTATAAACCCTGGATTGTAATTCAATAGTGATCTTTACTTGTATAAATATGTACATATATAATATATACACAAATATGGTACACATGTCCACAGTTTGCTGTAATGTACAACGGTAACATTTTTGTGTGGTGACAGAGTTTACTTGAGGCCATTTGTAAAGTTGTTGAAGTGAATTTGTAACAGAGTCCATGTTTCTTACTTGCAGTGAAATAAATAGACCTATTCTTCCTCCATTAGCGTTAGATTCCTGGCATCGTATAAAAGAAACACCTCAGAGATGCACATTTACAGGTCAACAATTTCATTTTCTCAAAGCATGTTTGTAACGCTCTGCTAATTTAAAGGAACATGTATTATATCACAGTGTTCCTCGTACAGTATGAGGATGTAGAAGCGTTTCGCAGCTGAGTCATTCCACCGTACAATCGCTAACAAGGTCGACGGAGGCGATGGGCTTCCTTTCTCACCTACCACACATGCCTGCAACACTCCTCTTCTCACTATTGTGCATCTGCAGTATATAATAAACCTTGTTTGAAGTACATTAACCTGGCTCACAACAATGGTAATGTGCAGCCTGAGGGGGATACAGGCATTATTGACTTCCTGTTCCTGCAATGCTTTTCTCCTGACTGTTAACTGAACTCAGGCATGCGTACAAAATGAATATATTAAAGGCAAACCCAAATGTTTAAATGTACGAATGGGTGTTAACTGTTCAATACAGAGAGGTCTGGAGTGCATTAAGGCTTTAGATTACACGTTAGCTTGGTGCATTCTTCTTCCTCTGAACTCAAACAGTCACACTTGGATTTGATTTTCTTTCATTTTCACACATTCGGTGTCTAATTTTTGCTCAAATTCCAGTCAACTAAACAAAAGATTTAGTTGATTAATTGAATACAATATATAAATTTTTTTTTTCTTCTCTCCCCTTCGGTTTAGAGGTCGTCGTGAACATTTTGTTTTTCAGTGTCGACCTGTTTTAAAAGCTTTGCACCAGCACAACATCCGCACTGACCGAGAGCATCTGCATTTTTGTGTTTGCAGCGGATTTCAATGAGGTTTCTGGGTTACGAGTTCACAAATCTGGCTCTCTCTAGACAGTTGGGCTGGTGGCCAGATTCATTTTCACACTATATTTCAAAATGAATGGAAACATGTGGAATAATAAAACTATTTTGTCAGTGTTTGCAGTGGAAGCTCCGTCTACTCATCTCATCTGAACTTTTGGACCCAAAGACACATTCAGCTCAATCCAAGTCAACGAGTTCTGACAGTTTATGTATTAAAATACCTGGGCGCCGAAAAGTCTTGGTTTTCCTTTTTTTGCCCCTCTGTCTTTTTGTTATGTAAATACCCTTGAGTTATGTGTGTATATACTTGTAGGTAAAGGTATGTATGCGACACCTTCTATGGGAAACGTACTGTTTGGCTCAGCCCGAAGAAAAAACAGACTGGTTTTTTGTTCAAACAAACAAAAATTATGAACGTGTGACCTTTTGTACCTTGACAGTTCCGTAGCGGGGTCACGTATCTCTGAAAAAAGCCGTAGTTTCTGTCTTCAGTTTCTTGAAGACCAAGTTGCATGGGTTGGGGATCCTTCTGCAAAAAAAAAAAATTCATTTTAATATATTAATATTATTACTTCTACAATATCTGTGTACAAATATTGGAGATTGGTAAAAGGTTCCTCCCCACAGCCATAAGACTGCACAACAGCACTCACTAACCCCCAAATACACACTGCAATATAAATAATGTAAAAAAACAATTTTTTTTTCTCATTGTCCTCTTGTCTGTTATTTATATAGAATTTACTGCACTTTATTATTACACTGCTGTAACTGTAACATTTCCCCAGGGTTGGATAAATAAAGTATTCTATTCTATTCTATTCTATTCTATAAGTACTAGGAATTTCAAGTCATGTAAACTTTTTATTTATGTGGGTAAAGCCCCATGTCTGACAATTAAATAATCAGAGAATACTGGAATATACTGACCACAATAGAACGCAGGAAAAAGAAATGACATGAAACATCGTTAGACAGCGGAAAATATTTTAAAATCTGTTTGTGGTTATTTAGAACATTTGAATTTATTAAAGATTAGAATGTAAATTGTGTCTCATCACTGTTTATAAGCCGAGGAATTGTCGATTTTAACAGTGTGTGATCATTTTGTAATAAATTGATTGATTGACTCATTAAAACACATATAAGAATTCATTAAAACAATACAAACCAACCTCACAAACTGACTTTAAACTAGTTTAATATTTTCTGATATTAAGTTTCTTAGGGCTTTTCCCTTCAGGGGTCACTACAGCGAATCACATTCATGTGTTATTTGTTACTGTTTTTTTACATCAGATGCCCTTCCTGACACAATCCTCTGTATTTAAACAGGCTTGGGACCAGAACAATGAAACACTGCCCCCTTGTGGCCACATGTATAGGGATGTATAGTGTAAAGGGCCTTACCCAAGGGCCCACCTGAGGATCGAACCAGCCATCTTCCGCACCAAAGTCAGTGGTTACTTTATTAATTGAATACTTTCTGATAAGTTATGAATATTTATTATTATTTATCATTAATTTATCGTAGATGTGCTTTATACAGTTCATGAAAAAGTGACGTTTGCACCAGTTCCATCAATGACTTTACATTTTAACAACACAAGCACCGACCTGTCTGATAAAGAGCAGGAAAAATGGAAAATACCTCCCTGCAGTCCACACACACACACACACACACACACACACACACACTCACACACACACGCACACACACTGTAGGCCCTATAATGTTGTCAGCAGTGCATTATCACTGTTATTGTCGTTGACTTCTGGATGTCATTTCTATTAAAACCATAACCAGTTTGCCTACTTTCCAGATGTTTCCAGTTGATTTACATAAATTCCTCGAGATGTGATTATTTCTGACAAATTTTCCAGATACTTTTCAAAGTGAGAAACCTACGTCTGCAGTTTAGACATCACTTTCCGTTTCTTTTATAAACGTCTAAATACATTTTGATGTCCCTGTAATGTAATTCAGCTCACCAAAGGGAAGACGCTATCGTTTTTCTCTTTAAGTAACTTGATCAAAAAGTAGATTTTGTTAAGTCGCTAATGTTTCATAATATCTTTTGCAGAAAACACTAAATATTCATGAACCTTGGAGGATAAAAGAGGTGGATTTGTGCAAAAAAAATAAAAAATAAAAAAAAACTTTGCTTTTGAAAGTAAACTTTTGCATTAATTCATGCTTTTCATAGCAAACAGATGAGGAGACAAGCTTCTGGGCAGGTTACATCCACAGAGCTGTTTATCAAAATAAGCAGCCAGTCCAGAGTGGTCAGCCTATTGATTTTCCTGCCAAATATAATCTGTTTCACCATCATAAATCTGCATCTGACATCTGCACAAAGCTCCATTTTAGCCAAACACTGCCAAGTAAGGCTGTTTATTCACCGATGGCCCGATAGTCTCCATGACAACGCTCACTACAATTAGACAACTGTAATCCCGCCTTCAAACATGCACGCAGTTAATTATTTCAGTACAAAGTGAGAGGCTGGATGCAGACAGGGGAGCTAGAGAGGCAACCGTGGAATCCTGGTTAGCTGTTTGTCATGTGTGTGGATGTGCAGCACAGTCGGCCTTTAATGAGCCCGAAACGCAACTAAATTAGAAGAAATAAAGGAGAATATTGAGATCTGTCAACAAAAATGAACCGTGGGCTGTGCTGTCAGTTCATGTCTTTGCAAAAAAATATAGAAAATACCGTATTTTCCAGATTATATGTGTCAGGTTTTTTTTATAGTTTGTCCGGGGGTGCGGCTTATACTCTGGAGCGACTTATGTGTGAAATTATTAACACATTATTATATAGTTTCACATGTTATTTTCACACATTTACATAGTGGGCACTACAGTGGACAGTTCTGCCGTTCTCTTTTATAACCATGTTTTTTTTTAGTTCATATCAGCTGACACAGTGGACGTTTATGCATCATCTGATATACTGAAATTCATACCATTACTGAAACTTTACTGTTTTAAATAAAGCTGATCTGCAGTAACATTTTTGAGTGTAAAAAAAAAAAAACACTAATTAGTATTAGACTGTAACAGTTTTTTTTTTTTTGTATATTATCTCCATACAGGTATGATAAAATGTCAGAAAACATCAAATTAGCAGCATTAAAATGTTTTTATTTCGTAGTTTTCACACAGTATATTAGTAAATACACGTTTCTGTGCTTGTAAAATTAAATGCATGATGTCCAGATGAATGGACATTTTTGTAACTTGAACATGAAAAATAGGTTTATTAAAAAAAAATTTTTTTTTAAAAGTTGTTTTCATGCCTAAAGAGAAATAAAACACTCAAGAATTTGTGAATCTGCATCAACTCCTGGTTCTTTCTCTTTCTTTCTTTGTCTTTATACAAACTACAGGGACTATTTCCCTGTTACAATTTACACCAAAAAAAAAAAAAAAAAAAAGCTCATTAAGTTCTGTTTACTGTTACTGTTTTTGCTGTTTGATTTATTATTTTTTAATTAAAACAAAAGTTCCCTTCATGTCTCCTGTACTGGGGTGTAGGTGAACTTTAAACATCTGCTGACAGAGCTACTGCTGCAGTTGAATCTAAAAAAGCCTTTATTTATGCCGAGCTCTAACGCACACCCCACATAAACTCCACTATTATCTTGCCTGTGAGGTCTTCTCTGTGTTAATGCGTCTACAGTGTGTTATTCCACAGGATTCCACATGCTTTCTCCCCTCTCCAACCTGTTCTCTTCAAATGTTGACTCAGACAGCGCCTCTAATTCCCCAGAAGCCTCAACAAGCACCATTTGCTCCTGCTCGTACCATGTTAACAGAAAAAACTCATTTGCCGTGTATTGTTAAAATTTTTATTAATAGCAATTTATGTCACTCAAACGGGGCCTCTGCAGAAATGGAGAAGAAAAAAAAAAAAAAAACAAGGAAAACATTTGGACCCGTGTACAAATCTATCACTCAAGTTGTCAAAAAAATTTGTTCTCATGCAATATGGATAGGCCCGGAGTCTGCGGGCGGAGGGATGCGATCTGTTTCTGCGAGGGCGACGGGCTGGCTGTTCGGAGACTCCCAGTAAAACAGGTCATGCTGTTCACATCATGAAGCCTCAATCACAAACAAATGTTTTATTTAAAGAGCCAAAGCGTTATTTACTCCAGTCTGCTTACTCTCTTTTCCTTCCCTTCCTCTCCCGCCCTGGTGCGCTCTGTATGTTCAGCACATTTTAACGCTGGAAGCGCACGAAGAGGAAACAACAACACTCCTGACAGGAAGCTCTACCCCGTCATGTAAAAGGAACAAATATTAGGCATGTAGCCCAGCCAACAAATTGCGCCGATGTGGGTTAACATCCGAAGCATTCGGGGAGTACAAATGTGTTAACCGCTGCAAAAAAAAAAAAAAAAATACTGTAAATAACGCTGCCTTCACGCGCCATCGGGAAGATGATCATCTCCACTTGTGAGTTGGAAATTACAAGTGTGTTGTGTTCAAGTGCTTTTGTTGTCGTAGTGAAATGAAAAGTGGCTGATGTGCAGTTTATTCTGACCTGCTACTTGGACGCGTTAAACACCTGTGATGGCTGCAGACACACTGGGATGGTTTGACCACACCTCCACCTCATTAGTTCATCATTTACACCATATTCTCATTTTCATCGTTTGGTCTAATCATCACCACCTGCTCATTTCAGTTACAATCAAACACATTTAATCACTTCATTTACAGTTTGTGTATTTTTGTGTTTTAATCTTACACTGTTTTACACTTACTGCGTGCGGTAGAGTCCTTCCTTATGGGGAAAAAGGCGTGGCCAAGGGTGCAGCAGCCTTTAATAGTCCCGCCCTCTCATTAGGACTGTTTCATGGACTATGACATCATGTGGCGATTTTGGGTTTCATTTAAATGTCTTTGTACTCAGTTGTTTTAGAGTCTCTGTTTTGTTTTCCCCTTTTGTGTTCTATGGTTTAGCCAAACCAGTATATATGTTCATCCTGCGTCTAATTATGGGGGAGTTTTTTCTGTTCTTGGATCAGTTACGTGTCAATCTTAAGACTTTTGTTGGGTAAATAAAAAATGTAATACAGTCTCCTGCTGATTTACCGTTGGATCAATAACAGCACAAAAGTCCCAATATGTCGACAAGCAACATAACAGACCATAACTCCAGATAGAGCTGCAAAATCTTGTTAATAACAATAACAATAATAATAATAATAATAACAATTATAAGTTTCTTTGGGCTTTTCCTTCAGGGGTCGCTACAGCGAATCAGATTCATCAGAATCAGATTTTTTTTAAAAAGCAGCAGAACATTAATAAAAGTTTTTTTTCCCATCATAATAATAATTTTAAAAAAAATTGCGATTAATCTCTCATTGTTTTCCATCATGTTGAAAAGGTCAAAGGTCATTTTCATCTCTGCAGCTCCTGGATCTAACCCCTCCACTTCATGTCTCATGCGTTCATGTGTAATTTCGGAGTTCGTAGCTCGTATTTACAATAATTCTGTGAAGGCAGGATGTTCTCGGCGGCGCCTGTTTGCAGAGCGGACAGAGGGTAAATGTGAGGAAAGTTGCACCAGAAGTGTTGGCTTTTGCTTTATTTGTTGGAGACGAAGCCTGGATGCCGACGCTGAGCCGTCGTCAGGATGTTTCACGATATTACGAGTCTGTTGAAGGATCTCTGCCGGGTCACAGTCCTGTCTGTTGTCCTATCGACTGCCACTCTGACCGAAAGCCGATTCTATTGACACATCAGCATAAGTCTACGATCAGCATTATCTATATGTTAACTACTCCATCATTGGCCAAGGTTGTTGTCTCCTACGCAGATATGGACAAAAGTATGTGGACGCGTGCGTCTTTTCTAACAGGGTCTGGGATTTAAAATAATAATGATTAATAATGATCAGAATATAGTTTCATGTTTGGATAAATATCATTGCATTGGTTAGTTTGGGGTAAATTGTTATCTGTGTTTCCAAAATGAGATGGTTTTGACTTAATATTGACCTTTTTTTTTTTACCTTTTTTTTTATTTTAAAATGTTCTATCTCTAAATTTCTAAAATATTTTTCATGCTCTGACTGATATATAATTTTTTTTTTCATCAAAACTACAGCTCCCTGAGGAGGAAACTTTAACAAAATACTGATGCTTATAAAGTATATGGACAAAAATATTGGAACATATCATGGCTACAGCCATAAGATGTCCTGTTCATGTTGATTTTGGATATAAAATGAGAAAATTTTAATTTAGAAAATTGAGAAAATTATGATTTATTGTAACTACATGAAAAAAACTTAAAAAATATTAGGATGCATCATGGCTACAGGTGCAACATGTCCCGTTCATGCTGATTTCAGATAAAACATCAAGAATAATGAGATTTTTCTTATTAAGCGATGGTTTATTGTGGTAGAAAATTATTATTTACAGTAACAGCACAAAAAATTTTAGAAATTTAGAGGAAGAATATTCAAAACCATAATTATGGATTAAAAAAATAAATGACAAAATCAACGTTGAGAGAAATTAAGTAAAAACACAAGCCATAACCAATAAAATTACATTTCTCATAGTATAAAACTGTATTATGACATTTATCATTGTTTTGTATACAACGCCTGAATTCAACATGTCCACATACCGTTGTCCAGACGATGTATTTCACATTATTACAAACAGGGTGTTGTGTAGATGTGTGTATTTACTGGAAAATGGTCCTTTTTCCTGTTTATAGAGAAGCCTCCTGTTTTATCGGTGACCCTCGCCCACGTACTCACAGTTTACTTCCACATTTACCTCTAACTAAAGTGGTTTAGATGCTCAGGCTCAACAGTTTGTTTACAACCTCCGACTGGATCGCACACATTTTCTCTGTTTCGGGTGCTTTGATAACGTTACCGTGACTACGATAACAGTAAAGTGAAACTAAAAACCACTCCTACATTATTGTGAATGTTTAGGACAAACAATGACCGGTCTGTTATTTTCACTGTACTTTAATTTATCATGTATGGATAATGTAATGTCATTTTATCCATCCATCCATCCAACCATTATCCATCCATCCATTATTATGTATATATATGTATTAATTTACAGCAGAAAAACAACACATTTAACACACTTGTGCATGTGCACCTTTGTAAAAGCCATCATCAAAAAGCTAAATGAACCATTTTGCTGCGTATTAATGTTCACAAAGTCGCCACTTGGACCATATCTTTAAATATTCGACATCTTTCCATCTTAAATGACATTCTACTCAGAAGAACATTAAATGTCTTTCATTAGTGCGGCTGTTGTTGTTTTTCACACTGGAAGCCTCCTGTTTTGCATATGATGAGATGATTGTGCATGAGAGCGGGAGGGAACGAGTGGTGCTTAATGTGGTGGACAGTGATCAACCCCCCCCACCCTCACCCGCCACCCAGCTCCCCCCTTCAGGACCGCAGGCCATCTCATTTACA
>JAPSES010000211.1:18291479-18329139 GCA_029822895.1 Maxillicosta whitleyi | reverse complement strand
CCCCCAAGGTGCTCACTTTCCCCCTCTGCTGGCCGTAAAAGGTCACTGCAGTTTACGACACTTCCACAACAATTGATTGTGCTCAGCCTGAGAGGGAAGGATGACAACAGCTTGAATAAGAACGAGCCTTTAAGGGAACAGAGGCTTGTGTTCATTCAGCACATGACTCCTGCAGGGGAAATGTGTTTAGTAGTGACATCACAGACTATGACGGACCGCCATGTGAGGTCATGGTGGTTACGGTGGCGGTGCCAGGACGCCGGAGTCACGTAGGACGCTCACTGTCAACAGACAATCATGGGAAAAATGATTAGACCACCCCTTGTTTTCTTTAGTTTCTGGTCCAACTAGAGGTCCGTTTGTTTGGACAAATATAATAACAATAAAAAATATCTCATAATAGTTTAATTTAACAGCTGATATTTAACCATTTAACATGTTTTCTTGATAAATACTAAAATCACTTCAGTTCTTACATCAGTATCTATGATAAAAACAGTGCTTTGTTTTCTTTTCTGTCTGTTTTGGTCACATGACGCACACAGGAGTTAGTACTGGAGTGCATAACCATTGTTTTTGATGAGTGTTTCTTTTTTTTAACCTTCTGTTTATTGTTATTTTTTAACAAAAAAAAAAAAAAGGTTCCGTCGTACAATACAGAAATCCAACACAGACTAACAGTAACGGGCACAAGCCTGTAATTGTTAAAATTACACTGATTTTTTTCAGGACAGTTTGTAAATGGAAACATTTTCACAAAGTAAATATCATTTATTTTTGCTCTAAAACAAAGAGAAGTGTTTGGAGTTGACATAATTTGTATAATATTATGTTATTATTTTATTAGTTTGACACCCCTGTATTAGAACATACATAACATACAGTACAAATTCATATAAGGGATGAAAATTCTATGGTTCATGGGTGAGATTTTCATGGGTCAGAAGTCTGGGGTGAAAAAAAAATGACACTGAAGATGTTTTTTTTTTAATGGTCTGCACTTATAGATGTCTTTCCCACATCTTCATGGTGCCTAAAGCGCTTTGCAAAACCTACTGGGAGCAATTTAGGGTTCAGTGTCTTGCTCAAGGACACTCCAACACATGGATTCAAACCGCCAACCCTTCAGTCATCAGATACACCCGCTCCCGCACCCTCCATATTAGCAATTAATGATGAACAACTCTATCTAAATAAGTCAGATCAGTAAAATACTATCATAATAACTATAAATAGTCCCAGTTTTACTGTTGTTTTAGTGTAAAAGTTGAAATTACAGGAAAGTTTCGACATTCACAAACTATCCTTTCACAAAAAATGCGAATAATCTGAATAAATATGAACATGTGTTTAGACAAATGAGTGCAATTTTATCAATTTTCTGTCTGTTACTAAATGTTTTGTGTATTGGTAGATCCACTGTGGTTTGTAAATTATAATAATAAGCTGAGTCATACATAATAATATTGCTAAAACTGTACTTGTTTTTTTTTTTTAAGAAACTTCAATTTGTTCCTGTTATTCACATATTTTAAAGGATAATTTGTAGACGCAAACATTTTCCATAATGAAATTGGTACTTTTTCACTTTAAAACATACATAAAAGTATAAAGTTGATATTATTTAGAGGTTATTATGGTATTATTTTACTGGTCCGACCTATTTGAGATCATATTGGTCTGTATTTGACCCTCGAATTAGAATGAGCTCCAGATATTAGTGATCTGGGCGTCATTCTACATTATTGACATAAGATTCTTACATCCCCCTGAATGTGAAAAAACTACAATTTTTTTCATTTTGGCTGCAGGTTATTTCCTTTTTCCACATCTCCTCCAACCGACAATGGAGAGTGGAAGTCACCTGGGATTAGTATCTGCCTGCAACTGCATGAAATGTGTGTTTTATGGGTGAATATGAGCTCATAAGATGTGAATATGTTCAAACAATCAGACCATAAACACCTCAGTCTAGAGATGCAAAGACCAATTATTACTTTCACTTTCATCTTTATTTGTTTGACTTTGTATTGGGTGAATACAATTTATTTGTATCTGTATCTCTGTATCAGTGTCTGAATTTTATATATATATTATGGGTTTGTATGAACCATGTAACATACACCTCCGACCAAAAGCATCGACTTTATCTAATATCTGTAGATCTACTAATCCTATCAATACGTGCAAATAAATCAGGTAAAATACAGTTTGTCATCTTTTCATGGTCATCAGATACGACCATATTTGGATGTTCAAAAGCTCAGTAGTTACCGTGGAAACAGTGTCATCTTCTACAGCATCGATTCACCAGTAAAACCCATGGAGTTGGATCAATGACAGTGGATGGACAGGCTTGTTTTTATGTTTAATTATTGATATATTTTGTTGAAAATGTCACTTTTTCTTTAGTTTTTACTGTTCTGATCCATTTTGGATCCTGTTTTCTTTGTATGTATGGAAACACCGTCATCTTCTGCAGCATTGATTCATCAGTAAAACCCATCAATGACAGTGGATGGACACATTTGTTTTGATACATTTTGCTTAAAAAGTTACATTTTCCTCAGTTTTGATATAATAACCTCACAATTTACTGCGAACTTCTACATCATGAAGAAATAAAATATAGGAAAATACATGATTATCACTGAAAAATCCAAAACACGGGGGGTGGTATTAGAATAAATGATGTTGAGTCATTTTATAAAGGTTAAATATAGAGGGAAAAAAATCATTTTGAATTTGTCACAAAAATAGTTTTAGATCATCAACAGTACAGTTCTATCACATATTGTGTCTGACACCCGCATTTGTTTTTAAAAAAAATCTATTTTATTTAATTCTTTACACTGGAAACATACCCTTTGTGATTAGAATGACACTGATATCGTTATTTGTTAAATAGTTATTCGCGAAAATCGACATTTACGTAATGGTGGTTTTCTTCAGGATCTAGCTCCATAACTATTGAAGATACGTCTATAGAAAAGTCCATGGACTATATGAGAAAACAGGAGTTCCACTGCCATCTGGTGGACATTTGTTAGTACTACAACAACACCAATAATAACTAATAGAGAAAAAATTCTTGGATCCAGACGGTAATCTGGATCACCTCCAAAATTTAATCAGTTTCTGAAACATTTTCAGAAAATTTCATTAAAATCCATTCATAAATTTTTGAGTTATCTTGCAAACTAACAAACAAACAAACCCTGGTGAAAACATAACCTCCTTGGTGGAGATAATAAAAGGAGAATACAGAACAATCTTTAACAAGATACCCGTGGGTTTAAGAGTAATTTCCAACAGAATAAAGTAAAGTAAGTAAAATCAACCTTTTTTTTTTTTTAATATCTGCTGATTGCACTTCAACATTTTCAAAAAAAAAAAAAAGAACAAAAATCTGACAATTTATATGTAAATTTCTCATTTTCTTTGACCAAGTTCAACCAAGTTCTATAGGGTTAAATAAGTACTGAATAGACTGACCTGACAAGTGACACATGTTGACGTTTTTCTAAGAAAGTTAACTTGCTTTGTTAGTACTGCTTTGTTATGTGCACCAGAGCCCCTGTATGTATTATCATCATGGCCTGGACACGCTGCTCTCCTTTACGCATGTGGCGATGACGCGTGGTAAACAGCAGCTTGTGTCCGCCATATGTCCGCCTGCCGTCGCCTGTCGTCGCCTCAGGCAGCTGTGGCCTCGCACGTCTGTCCCTGTCTCTCCTGCTTAACCACTGATGGTGCATTTAGACCCTCAAAACGCATTTCACATGACCAATCCTGCCCTCCAGGAAGACATCCGTCTGTATTTTGTAACGCTGGATTACAATATCAGGCTATTTAATCCTGTTAGGCGATATTTTTACACTTCAAATAGGTTTTAAGATGAAATGGAATTGTCTTCTTTGTAATGTGTTCACAATAGAGACAGCAAATTGTTTTTCTTGGTGGAATATTACTCTTATGTTCTCTTAAGTCTTTTGCAAACGGCCTCCAGTGTAATGTTAAGAAGCTTAGAGTGTCTCATTGAGATGAAGGGAGTATCAGGAGGTTCAATGCCACCGCACAGAACTTTGTGTTTATTTTTTATAGGTGCGTTTTGTGTTTGTGCCTGAATAGATTTGCACACTATAATCACATTTTCTATAAAAAAAAAAAACCCACTGTCACAGCTGCCTGGGTTTAGTTTGTAGTTATAGTAAGTTTACTGCCTGTATAGACACAGTAATCTGTTCATTTCAACACTATGGTATATTTTTATATCTTATATTGGGTGATTTGGAGCAGATGTAAATGATGCGTAAGTGTTTAGTGAAATGCATGGATACTTCTAGTCGGTGTTGAGACGCTGTTTATTGTTCATACACATCAAAGTGGAAAATCTCTGCAGCTGTTTGTTGAGGTTGTATTTATCTATAGTCAGTCTATTACATGGAATTGTTGGAGTTTTCCACTGCAGATAAGAGGTTCTAAAGCCAAGTCATGTACTGCTGTTAGGTAAAAACAGTCCTTATGCAGCCTGAAAATACAAACAAAAAAACACCTACATACAGGTAAAATGTGAAAATCTAACTCAAATAACTACATTTGAGAAAATGTTCCCAATTGAATATCTCAGATTTGCTTCCTATTTTAAAAAAAATTAATGTTATTATCAGGGCTGTTAAAATTAACAGGGATTAATGCATCATCATGATTAAGCTGATTAAAAATGTTAATGCAGTTAACCCATCTGCAGCACAGAATGACTGAAGAAATGGGCAGTTGATCCGGTGGTGACAGGCAGCAGAACCAACCAATAAAGATGGAAGACGCTAAACAGTGTGTTGGTCCTCTGGATGAAAATATTAGTAAAAAAAAAAAAAAAAAAAGACATGATGGAGTAGTTGTTTAAAGTTGTTTTCTTGTAACTGTTGACAGTGTTTAATAAATATGTTAAGTGCATATATATTCCCTTCTTTCTTGAGTCTATTTGCTCACGCAAAATGAAACGCAATTAACGTAAATACAAAATTAATGTAATTTAATCGCGATTAATCAAAATTAATCCACTTAAACTTATTTTAAAAAATTTATGTTGAATAAACAGTCAGGAGGAACGCTTCGTGGACCTCCAGGCAGTAATGAAAAATAGTCATGAAACAAGAGTTGCTCTTTGGTGAAGGGACCGTCAATGTGCAAAAAACACGAAAAACAAGGCAACCTTATCATTTTAAAATTCCTTCATTAATTACGGGGTGTCTCCGTGGACCTCGCTGTCAGATCCATGGAGACACGCTATAATTAATAAAGTCATTGTAAAATTATAAAAGAAGGCCTTGGTTTTTGCATTTTTTGGGCAAAACATTTTAATAGTTTGACAGTACTAGTTATTATTATACGTCCCAGTAGACAGAATTTAAACCTGACATATTCTACACATGAAATGTTGGTCTTTGAAAGTGGAGTGTGATGATGATGTTAAAAGCAAGTATTACAGAAAAAGAATATATATATATTCAGAATAGATGTATGAAATTTTCAGGAGTTCAGATGCAGACGATGACTTTAACGTCTGTAAAAAATTAGTTAGTGCTTGAAGGAAATTCATCCTAGAGCATCTTCACGTTCATGTTCATTATAACTACATATAAAACTAAAAAAAAAGATGTGACAGTGAATGTGTCCTGGAATCAAAACTGAAAATTGTGCAGTTAAAAATTGCATGTTTGACTTTTTTTTTTTTTTGGTCGGGCAGTGGATATAACTTCTAAAAGCCACATTGGGCAGCGTTGTCATGTTAGCATATCCACCCTGTAGCTTGAAGGTTCCACGTTTGATTCCCAGTCGGACTGAAGCCCTTCCGTCCACATGGGTTCTGATGGTGACCTTGACCACGTTCCTGATGAAAACCTGGATTTAGTCTGTGAGTGTCGTCAATGGCAGCTCGCCGCTCCTAAGTGCTAATGCTAATCATTAACGCTAAAGCACCATGTGCATTAGAGTGGGTAAATGTAGAGACCAAGTGTCCTTATGGGGATAATAGCGTACGTTAACCTTTAACTTCAGTGAAAAGTCAACGCTAGCATTTGTGCGTACTTGTGTCCTAATGTGAATTTTCTGTTACACTTGGAGCTGAATGTTTGTTGACATTGGCCACAATATTATGTTTCTAAGCTAATGATTGACTGAGCCTGTACGAGAAGAAGAAAATGTTTTTGTCAGTATATTTTGCCTGTGGACATGAAATACACACTGAAACTGACCCTTTATTTAACACGGGGGGTATATGCCTTGCTCAATGGCACATCAGCCAACCATTTTTATGGAAAAATCCTCATTTTTATCTCAAGTTCTTCTTTTTGTCTCCTCTGCTCCTCTACAGCAGCATCGTTTTTATATTAGAAATTAAAGGAGTGATATGTTTGCTTTGTTTTGAATGGAATTGTGCGTTTTAAAACACTTCCCTGTGGTCTACATAAACCGTAAACGCTATGTTTGGGTCTGAATTCTTCATTAATTAAGGTTGTTGGCGGTGCTGCTCTGTTCAGTTCATCCAACGACTGAACATTTGAGGTCATCGGCTCGAAGTTTGGACATATTTTCAGTTTTTAAAACAACTGCTGCTAATGTTAAACTAGTTATAGATGTAAAATAAATAAATAAATAAATTAAGCGGGAATTGAAACAAATTAAACTAAATTCTTTTGGCCAAAATGAAGATAAAAATAGTTTTCAATCACTTGATCAATCTCTTTTGCAGCAGCTGGAGGGTTCAAATTCAAACTGTATGAACTATTAGGGTCCAAATACACAAATAAATGAACCACAGACTAATAATAAAAGTGGGTTCAATAAATATGAGCCCTTTAAGTTCAGTCACAACAAACTACCTCCCATTTAAACACCAAGTGCATTCACAGCCCTGCCTCTAACCTTCCAAACATCCCTGTGTGATATTACCGCAGATTCAGACGTGACATTCTGCCTGCTCTGAAACAATTACGGCCATCATGTTCAGTGAAACAGCGAAGCGTTAACTGTGCACACTTAAGCGTTCTTGGAAACTGGGGTCACGTAAACAAACAGCAGGATATTGTTTCCAGATGAAAAGCAAAAAAAAAAAGGCAACACGTCACTGCTGAGAGCTGCTCCGCCTGTTTCTTCAGCCTTGTTTATGTGAATCAGGTGTTCAGTCATGTGTGCGATATTTGCTTATTAATTGCAGATACAGGGGGTGGTGGTGGTGGTGGTGGTGGTGGGGGGTGCTACATTTTTACATCAAAGCTTTTCTTAAACGTTCCTCCCCACTTAATCGGTTTCACTTCTGCCCTGTCAGTACTACCATCCCTGCTGATCCAAACAAGCTATTATTTTTAGTGTTTGTGCTGAATAAAGCGGGTGTGGACGTCTGGACTGCTCAGGAAATTATGATTCCCACACCCACTGCAGACAATGAAGCTGGCGTACATGTGGGAATAAAACACAAACTAGAAAAGCGCAAACCTTCGCCAAGCAGCACAGTTCCCCCGCATGTTGTGACTGACACCCCGCAATATTACTGCCACATTTTTTTTTTTTAAATCTATTTTATTAGATTCTTGACACTGGAAACAAACCCAAAGAAATTGAAATTAACAAATCAACATTTCCGTAATGTTGGTTTTCTTCAGGATCTAACTCCATAACTATTGAAGATACGGCAAATCCGTTCACATCCTACTTTTTCAGTAGACCTTCCTTCATATTCAGTTAAATTTTACAAAAAAACACGAGTTCAAACAGATTAAAGTCACATTTGTGTGTCACAATTTTGTTCAGTTTTAACTAATTTAATATATAAATTAATATTTTCAGGTCACGCATTTAAAGCCACTATATGAGAAAACAGGAGTTTCACTGCCATCTGCTGGACATGTGTTAGTACTACAACAAAGTCAATAATAATAATAACAATAATAAATAAAAAATTCCTGAATCCACACTGTGATCCGGATCACCTCCAAAATTTCATCATCTGTTCCTTGTCTCAGAGCGAACATTTCCTGAAAATTTCATTAAAATCCGTTCTTAACTAACAAACAAACAAACTAAACAGAACCTCCTTGGCAGAGGTAAATATAGAAAGATGAAGTCATTTGCAAATCATTTCAATCCATCTTCACCGGTTTATTATTATTATTTTTTTATTATTTCCTGCTATTGTGAGCAACAATAGCAGAGTATATCCTGGTGAAAGACTGAGTCGGGCGCATGTTTTGTGTTTGTATACAAGTGTGATTATGTGGAGGAGCCTCTGCAGCGGGGGCCTCGTGGTTCTGCTCTGTCCTGCCCTCCCTGCTCTCTATGAGGCAGTGTTTTGGACCGGGGCCCAGGACCGAGCCTGAGGCAGCCTCTCCACAGCACCGACTCTCACTGACATTACATCAGCTGAGGAGGCATAGTAGACAATGTTGGAGCGTAGATGCTCCTTTCATATCGTTGCTCTCTCTCCGAGGGGTGAAGTCAGCCACGGCGGCCTGAAGTGAAGCGTTATTAGTGGAAAACTGTCTGTCGGGGTAGAAAAGGCGGCCCTGCCATGGCTGTGCGTATCATCAGAGGGATGGAGGACCTGGTGGCGTCCAGCAGTCAGCTCGTGTGGAGCATGGCGCACCAGACCCTGAGGAGGTGGTACAACCGGGGGCTCATTCCATGCCAACGCTTCCTAGAAACCTGGTTCAGGATTGGAAAATGCTACCAGGTATGACCGCTACAGCAGCTACAGGACTTTATTGATAGTTTTATTGACACCAAATGTGAGCAATTACTTGGTGCCAGATGGATTTCTTTGATTAGCCACTAAACTTTTCCTTTTTTTTTTTGGGTTTATATTACCTCTAATTTCCCTCCAACTTCCCTTTGAAAGTGAGTCAGTCCTTTCCTCCGCTGGCTCATTAGTGTATGCATGTGTTTATTTGTGTGATTGTGAGGAGGCTGCTTCGTACTGAGTCACACAGTCTGTTTTTAACGAGGGTTTCTCTCCCCCGGAGCATATGGGAGTCATTAGAAAGCAGCATGACCGGCCGTTTGATCTCACTGTCTGCCTCAAGTGGAGTCCTTTTCAAGTGGGCTTTGAAATGCATTGTTGCCGGAACACCTGAACGCCGTCGCTTGAACGCACACTCTTCCTCCACGGCCTCGGTGTAAACTTTGAAGACTTCGGGCTCTACTTTTTTTTTTTTATTCCAACGCTAATCCCATCATCAGTAATGTGATCGTTACTGTTAAATCTGGATTTCTTTAGTATTTTAAGTTTGAGAATGTTGGATAGAGTGATGGAAAAGTTGTAGTTTCATCCAAAAAAATGCATTAGTTTTAATATTTATGGGTGTTTTCTGTCGGGTTTTGGGTTTTTATGCGGGGATTAGAACTAAATAAATACTGGATGAGAGCCGAGGAGAATGCATGTCATTAAATAGGATTTACAAAACTCTTATTTATTTTAATGGTCCCATTTTAAGAAAAGTCATTTTCGTCTTGTTAATGTTACAAAGTGCATTCCAGTTTTTATTTCTTTTCTTTTCTTTTTTTTTGCGTTGAGGTCTTCAGGCTGTACTTCTGCACTATTTCAACATTAAATCCATCACCAGTAATTATCTTTACTGTTAATTTAAGATTTCTTTGGTATTTTAAGTATAAAAACATTAGAAAGAGTTATGAAAAATGTTTAGTTTCATAGCCAAAAAAATGTGCTTTAAATTTTATTTGTCTTTTCTGTTTAGTTTTGGGTTTTTATATGCGGTGATTAGAACTAAATTAACAAAACTAATGTTGGGCGAGGACTTAGGAGAATGTATATAAAAATGATTTACAATACTTTTATTTTTTAATGGTTCCATTTTAAGTAAAGTGATTTTTATCCTTGTTAATGTTGTAAAGTGCATTCCAGGTTTTATTTATTTACTTTTTGCACTGAAGTCTTCAGGCTCAACTATTTCAGCCTTAAATCCATCATCAGTAATAGTCATTACTGTTATTTTTGCATTTATGTGGTAAAGAGCAAAGCAACAGTTGTAGATTGATCCAAAAAAAGTGATTTGTTTTCATTTATTTCCAACTTTTCCATCAGGTTTTTGATTTCACTTCAGGTCTTACAGGTTAGAATTGAACTCTACTCATTGTAGTATACTTTTTTGCATAGTTTCTGAGTTATTTATTGATGCATTACTGTCATGAAACAACAGAATCACATTGTACATATCAGTAAATATTTACAAAACTATTATTATAAGATCCCCTATTGCAAAACTGTTAAATTCTTCTTAATTATGCATAGTTCATTTCCCTTTTTATTTATTTTTTACATTTGAGTCATATTTATTGGTAACTCTAACCTTAACTGTAACCATTGCTACCTTTTTTTTTTTTTGCTTCCTGTGAGTTTTTGTCATCTTTTAAAGCGTTTCGAAGCAAAACAGAAGATCTTTTTTGTTTTTATCTAAAATATAATTAAGTATTTCCCTTTAAAACGTATGCAAACATATAGGTTTTATTTGTGGTGGTTGCCCATAGGGTTCATGGTGTGGACGTTCTTCAGAGTGAACCTGTGCAGGTCAGCGGCTGAAGGTCATGTGAAGAGGGCACGTCCGAACCCTCTGAGCCCATAATGACAGGGCTTTTGGGGGGTGACCTCCATGACACGGTCCTGACCTTCCTTTTCATCATCAGGGACCTCAGTCTGAAGAGGTCCGCCCTTCAGCTGGATGTGTCAGCCTTAAAACGGGATAAAACGTCTTTGAAAAGCTCTCTTTCTTCTCAGATGCTGTTTTTGTTGCTGTCATGCAGGAAAAGAATACAATGCATGTGTCAATGCCATGCAAATATACGACTTTTTTTTTTTTTAACCTTACGTAGTAGCTTAAGAAAAGGGTTTATACCAGAAGTGTCAAACTCATCAAATCATAATAACCTAAAAATAATGTCAAGAAGAAAATATTGACAATAGCAAATGATTTGTAAAAAAAAAAAAAAAATGTAAATAA
Organism: Maxillicosta whitleyi; assembly: GCA_029822895.1. Lineage (NCBI taxonomy): Eukaryota > Metazoa > Chordata > Actinopteri > Perciformes > Neosebastidae > Maxillicosta > Maxillicosta whitleyi. The sequence continues at coordinate 18,318,127 of JAPSES010000211.1, read as the reverse complement.
CAAACTGAAATTTCTTAATCATAACAATATTAAGCTTCAGTTTATCGTTTACACATGTACATTGCAACTTATAATGACAGTGGATCTACAAATACACAAAACACTTATTAACAGGAAGAATATTAAGTTAAAACTGCATGTACTTTAAATATATTTCACGTTGTTCATCTTTGTTCAGGTTATTTGTATTTTTTTGTAACAGGATAGTTTTTCAACATAAATATATTCATGTAATTTAAGTTTGTTTGACTGTAAGTTTGACCGGGACAGAAAGCACAGGGGGGCGGGGCCTGAAGTGGCTCGTGTGCATTTAAAGGGCCGGCGCTCCAAACCTCCTTTCTAGTGTTATTAATCATAAACAGTGTTGAAGATGGACCTGTGGAGTTGAACTAATGAAGAATTCAGACCCAAACAGAACATTTACAGTTTATAGAGAACACAGGGACGTGTTTTAAAATGCATAATGCCGTTTACAGAAGCAAATATCAGTCGTTTAAATCAAAACATAGTTGGTATGTAATGGCGTTTATTCATATTTTGATGTCGCTGACCTACAACGGTACAGCACTGATTAGAAAAATGGTTTGTGCTTCGAACGACCGCATCCAAACTGAAAAGTAACACAAATAAATGGTAACTATAGAGATGAAACCAAGGCCAAACAATGGGACATGTGTAACTGGTACGCACTGGTAAAACAAATCTAATAGATGTGTGTTTTCTTTGGGGTTTATCTTCAGTCCCTGTTTCTTTCCCAGTTTTGTTTCAGTGGTAAACATCCCTCCTTTTTGGACCGCTCAGATATGGAGCTTAAAACACCCCTGCTGTGCGGCTCATATCGCTCTTAGACACACAGTGGAAGTACGGTGCTGAAACCTGCGGCTTTGGAGCAAAAGTGTACACACAAGACCAAGTTAGTGTGACAGTAAATGAAACCCTTTGTTGAGAGGAACCGTTCTGCCCACAGAACCGTAAATCTCACTGCGGTTTTAAGGCGTTGAAAAACAACAAAGTGGAAAAGTATCTTGTTTGGTATAAAAGTGAAACGGTGGCTTTGTTGTGGCGCAGAGGACAATGTGTCCGGGGAGACGTTACGCCACAGGGCGTCTTCCAGCGCCGCGGTCACGACTGGACGTCAACGTGACCCTCACTTTTTCCACTACGGAGGCCAAACAGTCGTACACCACATGTTTTTGTTCACAGAAGAAACAGGGATACAGGCCACATGAAGACAAGTCACACAACACTGTCACGTACAAACACTTACACATTTTGTAATTAGTCAGATTTTCGTATCCTCCTGAGACCTAGTAAGTCGACATTTTCATTTTATATTAATTAACTGCGTTAATTGAAGCAGAATATTGTTAAAATCACACTTATTTTTTCAGTTTGTCCATATTATTCACATCATTTTAAAGCATACTTTGTTGATGTAAACATTTTCATAAGGTAATTTTACATTTTTCACTCTGAAACATAGAGGAAAGTTTGGAGTTGACATTATTTATATATTATTATGTTATTATTTTACTTCAGATTTGGCATGTACATTAAAGCCAGAGTGAATGGAGTCATTATATGATCACATCTCTCTCCCTTTCATCTGGAGATGAAACTGATTATGTTGTATCTAATGCTATATCAGATGTGACCACTTGGGGGCAAAACGGTGACTTTTTTTTTTTTTTTTTTTTTTTTGCCTCTTTCTTCCAGTTGATGTAGAGTTTCATCCTTATTTAATGTAAAAATGTCAAACACTGCAGTTAGAATCCAGGGTTATAGCTGGATTATTTGCTGCTTTTGTGATACAACCATCTTTTGTCACAACTGTGTATAACTTTAATTAACGTTTTAAGATCTAAACTATTTTTGTGCACTTCCAAAATATTTTTTATACGCATTAAACTTTTTCTAAGTGATGTATCAGCATTTATTATTTTAGTATTTTGCATTTGTGCAGGAAAATCTAATAATTTTTCTGTATATAATTTAAGGATTGTGTCGATGTTCATAAAAATGTGGAGTAAATTCAAAGGTCATTGTATTAGAACAGAGAAAAAAGTGGCTTTTTCATCATAATATATCATCAACTAAACATAAAAAACACCCACTGTCATTGATCCAACTTCATGGGTTTTACTGGTGAATCGACGTTGTAGAAGATGACGGTGTTTCCACGTTTACTACGGGGCTTGTGAATGTCCAAATATGGTCATATCTGATGACCACGAAGACAAACTGCATTTTACACCAATTATTTACACATATCGATTAGAGGATCAGAAGTTATTGAACATTTTAGATCAATCTTATTAGATTTAGGTCTTTAAAGGTTAAAATGTCACTTCTGATACTGAAAACTTCAATTATTTTTGAGGATATTTTGCAGCCAAAACAGTTCTTTGGATAATTGGTGAATTTTATATGTGTATTTATATGAAGTGAGTCTGAATAAAACACATAAATTGGACACTGTCTGTGTTATTTTAAACTAAAAGTACTTTTGTGGTGAAAATAAAACTTGTGGCTTTTTGGTTTTCAATTCAGTAAAGTGGTTTTATGTTGCGCTAAACAACTCAAGTGGCTGCAGTGATAAATATATAGACCATAAACTGTGTCTAAACAGATGAAAAGTGTCATCTCCCACAATTCCACATTTTACTTATAATTATACTTCCTGGAATTTTCATGGTCCATCCACAGACGTTTACAATCAATGCCAGATTTTACCAACAACTCACCATGAGCGCTTTAAATCAGACTATAAACATGATGTTATCCAGTCATACAAAAATATATTGAGAGTATAAACGGCTCTAAACGGCTTTTGACACTGAAATATGACTTGAGTCTCGTTTGTCTCCAAACATTAACATTTCTGCATTGAAGGACATTTCTGCTGACTCCAACTGGACGCATCGTAAACCCATTCATCCTAAACAATAGAAGCACAAATTCAATTAAAAACTGAGAACCGGGCTCTCCATTGTCTGTTTCTTGACTCTTTGCAGGAAAATGAAACATGACAGTGACGTGTCTGAATGTTTTATTAGTGTTGATGCAGAGGAAGGATATGAGTGAAACAGACAATAGGGACATAAACGGCAAAAGAGCCTCAGAGTCTTTGTTTCAAGATGTTCTGTTTAAAAAGAATGAGCTGATTTATGGCTGGAATATCCTTCCTGTGTGTTTTTCTTTCTCTCTTTGGACATTTACACACTTTATTTGGAGCGTGGGACGTCCCATATGGACACTTGCCCAGTGGCTGTTTTTACCTATTAATTCAACACAAAGACAAAGCAGTGACTCTGTTCAACCATGGCTCCAGATTAACTTTTTGACCTATAGGTGTGCTTCTAACCTTAAAAAGTTAAGAGCACAGGCTTAAATCTAGGCACATCACTATTATATAAACAATTTGGAGAACAAGCAAAACTCTTGGCCATACCAAGTAATATTCCTATAGTATTAAGCAACATTAACAACCTAGAATAAAGTATTTGAATAGATTATAAAAGAAAAAGCTTACATTGACACAGAAGCAAAACAATTGTCAATGTGTGGTACATGTGTGTGTTATGTAATTTAGTGGGTTCTTGGAGAAGAAAGATGATTTCCGGGCTGTTCGGAGGCTCTTTCAAAGCAGAATCCCTCGAAAAATAATCTGCGATTGAACGCTTCATCTTGGAAAACAAAGGCCATAGGGTCGCAGAAACTTCTGACCAATCGTACGCCCTCTTACTAGCCATTGTATACTTATCTCTTCCTTGATTTGCTGATTACGGTCACGTGACCATCTAGCGCATTGATTTGCCAAGGGTTTCATGGGGCGATTGTTCTCTCTTCAATCGCTTATTTGATCTCTTGTTTCTGCCGCCGGCGCACATGAGGGGGCGGGGACTGGGGTCTAGCGTAACATTACAGTCAGCGAGCGGGGCGCAGTCATGTCAGCGAGCGGGGCTTGGAGATTGTTTATTTTCAGCCTAAGGCTCAATTCTGCAGCCATTTTGCAGGCGCAGGTCTTAATTTTTGATGAGCGCACCGTGCGACTGTGATTTAAAATATAGTCGCACCTTCAAAAATCTGGTCACATGTGCAACCAAACCAGTCACAGTCACGAGCCCTGCGTTCAACCAACAACTTTTCCACAGATTAAATAATCCGTTGCCCTTTTACACCCATGGGATCACCGGTGACACCATGGTACATGTGCATTTCAAATTACCATAACTCCTCGCTACTTCCTACAATTTTAATCATTCGAACTGCCCCTAAAAGGTGGACAGGTGGTCAGAAACTACTACTGCTAAAATAAAAAACACCTGGTTATTGACAAATACAACAGCCTGTAACATGGACTCAGAAAGCTCCAGTAACATAAAACTGTCTGAGTTGTTGGAAAATAGTTTGAATTAGATTTTTGCAATCACAGAAATATTCAATCTTCACTTTTCTAGAATTTATAAAAAGAAAGTTGAAGAAAATTCAAAACTAGACAAAAAAGACCAGGCGTTTTAATAAATATATCTATTATGGTACTTAAAGGGTTAAAAAAAAAAAAAAAGAACAGAGGACCAGTTGGCAGTGTTATGTTTTGCACCTTTTCTACGTGTCTTTACATAATGTCTCTTGTCGGTTCCAGATGACGGAGGGTCGTCTAAGCCAGGTTCACCTTCTTGATGGCAGGAAGCTGGAGCTGCTGGTTCAGGTACGATTTAGTCTAAAACCATAAATAATTCAAACAGAGCCTCATTAGATAGATAGATAGATAGATAGATAGATAGATAGATAGATAGATAGATAGATTTTTACACATTCCCTGCATTTTCTTGTTTTTTTTCTTAACGTAAACTGAGAAAAAAGTATGTAAACTAATTAAAATGGTGAAAAGAACAAAGCTAAAGATGACCTGAGACGTTTACACCATTCTGTATTTTTATTTCAGTTAAAAGCTTTTAATTATTCCCTTGTGTTTTTTTCATTTTCCTGTATTTTACCTTTAATTTCCAGCCTAAGCTGTTGTCCCGCGAGCTGTTGGATTTGGTGGCTTCCCATTTTAACCTGAAGGAGAAAGAATACTTCGGACTCTGCTTCATAGATGACACGTAAGTACCGACGAAAATGCATTTTTAAAGCTTAATGTTAACGCGTTAGCATTTCTATTTTGTTTCATTTTGTTGTAATTAATAGCCTGAGTTCGGAACCTCGAGTTCAGAACCAAATTAATCTCACATTCAGAAGAGAAGCGACTTTATAAACATAAATTCAGCATTCCAGTGGATGATTCATTCATTTTATTCCTCTTCAGTGGACAGAATAACTGGCTGCAGCTGGATCGCAAAGTCCTTGATCATAACTTCTCCAAAGCCTCAGGTCCTGTGGAGCTCAAGTTCCTCGTGAGGTGAGTTTTATTCTTCTCACAAAAGCTTGATTATGTGTATGAACAGGTATGGAAGTTTGGAAGTTGCATGTAGGGTTGTAAATAACAGGTCACTGGCATTTTTGCTTTGTCAACACTTCTGATTTGCTGATTCTAACCAGCAGATGGCAGTGATAGAACACCTTTCAGATCCTTTTTTACTGTTGAATCTCTGAGTTTGCAAATGCACCAACAAAATGCTGTTTTATGTGAAATTTTGTAATATAAAATAAATTCTTCACAGGTTTTACATTGAGAAGATCACATACCTGAAGGACAACACAACAGTGGAATTATTCTTCTTCAACGCTAAATCTTTAGTATTTAATGTAAGTGTTTTTTTTAACATATATGCATGATTCTTCTTAAATGATGCTTTATAGCGTGTAGCCTGCACATATGATGATCTACACATTACCCTGAACTGTTGTGCTTGTGTACAGCACTGTGCAAAGGACTTATTCCACCTTTATCTTTGTTGTTTTTCATGGTTGAAATGAACATCTATATTTAATAACCATTCTCTTATCTTCAGATACAACAAGAACATACAGGGAATATGTGCACAGGATTAAAAGACACTCCAAAAAAACTGAACTAAATGGGTTATAAAGGTTAAAGTCAGTACTTAGTGTAACCTCTGATCCCATGACAAGGAACAGCACAAACAATTTGAAACATCTGACATATGGTGAATGAAACCTGGTATAAAACATCAGAAAATTAATAAATAAGTAATAAATATCGTATTGTCTGAACAAAGTAGTTGAACACATGTTAAGTTGCAAGAGAGGTCCCACAAAATATTTATGGATGTTTTTCTCTCTCTCTTTTTTTTTTTATATGTTCGGACCTCATGTTGGCTGAGGACCTTTGCACAGCATAGTGATTAGTTTTGTTATTATTATTTTTTTCCACATTATTTCTATTATCTAACGTAAAGTCTTTATTGTCATATTTTCACTGATTTCAGTTATTGAGAGTGATGCATTCAAAAGAATTGGACATTTCAATGAAGTAGCTCAAACTAAGGTTTACACAAGTAACTTTGGATTTTTTTTTTAAAGTAGATATTGGTAGGAGTAATAGTTTAACGTTTCACCTACTAAAATTACCCCACACAACACTTGTAAAATTTCCAAGCCATTCTAATAGAAGGTCTTGCTTGATATAAGTAAGACGGACGGACGGACTAAAATTTGGATTATTTGCTGTTTCTTAGTGTCAGAAATTTGTGTTAAGGAGTTAAAAATGTGACTAAAACCAAAGACCGTCAGGAAAACGTTTTGTTTTGTGTCGATAGTAGGCATGGTTAGAGTACAGTTAAAGGGTTTTGAATCGTACGAGTAGCAAGTGAACGCATCATGCACGCAAACGTTGCAGTGCAGTTCTTCGTGCGCGCGGAGAGCGGGCTGGTCGCCACGGGAGACGGAGACTGTTGAACCTGCTGTCGGACTGTACCACTTCAGAGAGAGAAGGAGGGGGGGGGGTCGTTCCAGAAAACGCGCACAGCGGGGCGTTTTGTGCATTAATGTAAGTTTTAATTTTTAACAGAATTTGTTTCGACAACTTCCATGCTGAAATACGTTATTTGTGTAGACTTCTGGGTTAGTTAAAAACGCCGCGTGCGTCCTCGTGATGGTGGTTCAGTCGGTAACGGTGGGACCGAGGTACGGGACGGGGGTAGAGATCTTCCCTCAAGTCAAGTGCTCCGGACTGGCCGCAGTTGGAGTGTGTGTGTGTTCTTAAAAAACAAACAAACAAACCCTGTTGTTTCTGTCCGTTTTCTCATCAGGAGACCATCGAAGTAGAAAGCGAACATGTCTTCAAGCTAGCTGCATTCGCGCTGCAGGTAAGAAAAAGAGTTTATTCGCAGCCTTCCCACGGTGAATGGTTCCACTCAGCCGAAACGTGAATGGACGCTCTGGTGCAACATTTGAAAACAGTTGTCTCCGGGGATTCGCTTCTGGTTCGGGCTTTTGTCCACAAAACGACTCTTATACTATTCACACAGCCTGTTAAACTGGATAAAACATCAGTCTTTTACCGAAACGTTGGCAAATAAACACATTAAACAACTCATTCAAAGTGTTGCTCACAGTTTGTAAGTTGTTCTTGCTTGAAGTAACTGATTTATTTCCTGTTTTGTAGGAGGGCAAAGGAGATTTCACCAGGTAAGAGTTGGTTTATACATTTACACTGTGCGTTTCAGGTGTTTTCGAAGTGTTTCATTTGAGGAACCAAATGGTGAAAACTGTATCTCGACGGGAATCAAATTTGGGAGATTATATAATTTTTGTTTTCTATATGTTTTGCATCACAATGACGTTTTCTACGCCATATTCGTTTCATCTGTCGTTTTTATGTTGAAATTGACATTTATGTCTATGTCGTATATGTCCTGTGGTATCTTTTCATGTCATTTTTTCCATCTTTGATGTCACTCCTCAGTCGTTTTTTCATCCTTGTTTTCATCTTGTTCCTTTTACATCATTTTTATCCATTGTCAGAATTTCTTGGTGTTGTTTTGTCCCCTGTGTTGTTGTGGCTATGTGTGTCTCATTTTTTTTCCATCATGTTTGTCTGGTCACATCTTTACATCGTTTTTGTTTGTGATGTGATTTTCATGTTGTTGCGTCTTTTGTGTCATTTTGTCACATCATCTACATTGTACATGTGTTATAGCTTGTTTTGTGCATTTATATGTTATTACATCTTTTATATAATTTCTATTTGTGACATTATTGCCCTTTTACGTCATTGTGTGTTGTGTCATTTTCACCTTTTTCTACATCCTTTACATCATCTTTTTCACATTTATGTATTTATTTTTACATTATGTTTGACTTCTCTGTCATACTTTCTTATCTTTCTCATGAAGCAATCACTATTGAAATGACACATATTTTTTCTTATGTATTTTACTCTGACAATGGGCTTTGTACACAGCCCCACTACTTCCTGAACTTCAGGTGGCTGCTTTATTTCCTGTCTTTCATTACTGGACAGCCTGATTAATCCAGGTGTGCCTGTTGTTACTACTGATTAATTATGCACACCTGGATTAATCAGTCTGTCCAATAATGAAAGACAGGAAATAAAGCAGCCACCTGAAGTTCAGGAAGTAGTGGGGCTGTGCATAGGACCCATTGGTTCTCCAACCTCTTTTGGTTCCTGACTGTAAGTTTGATAAATGCAGTTCTGACATTTTTACACAAAAGTTATGAACTTGTTTTGAATGAGCAACACGGTGTATAAATCGAAGACAAATCCCATTATATCAGACAGGCAGCTGCAGCTACCGATACAGTTTTTTATTTTATCTTGCTGAACTGTACACTTCTGCTGAATAGAACCCAATGTCCATATTTTCATAAAACACAATCTGTACTCGGAGGCAAACTCTGCACAATCCATTAAGTATTTGTTGTTACTGTACAAGGAAGTAGGCTTTGCTCAGCCAAGATGTTTGGCCAGGGCTCAGCATTTAAATAAAGGCTGTGTATACTAAGTTAATATTCAACGTGACAGGCTCAGATTTTATTTTACACTTGACTTTCCTCAGTTAATAATTCACCTGGTTTGATTCTTGGTGACATTGAACTCAACCAAAGCTCACTTGCTGGCTTTGCTTTGGAGAAAGTTTACAAAGGGGGGTGTCTTTATGGTGTATTGTTTTTGCATCACCTCTTAATAAATATCACATCTCTTAAACATCAGACAAGGACATTTTGTTTGTTGTTTTGTCTGATGCCACTGTTGGTAGATTTAGTACAGAGCCTCCATAATCTGCAAACTAGAGGAGATACTGTTTTCACAGTGGGCTCTGCTCTTAGAGGCTTGACCTGCTGATAAGGTATGTTATTTTTTTTTCGTCTTTTTTTTTGCTCACCATGTGAGAGAGGGCATTGGCTGCGTTCAGTAAACATTACTCTGTGAGTGAGTGGTTGAGCAAGTTGAAGCAGCAGAACCTGTGTTGTCCCTGCGTTGTTTTGCCTCTAAAGGCCATTATGTCCATTATGTGAACACAAAGATTTGTGCTCTGTAAGGAATTGCACATGTATGCTCTGAATGCACACTGTGATATATGCATTGCTGAAAATGCAGTTTAACCTCTTGTCAAACTACAGCCTTTGTTCTCTTGCAAAGACAGAAAAAAACTTGGCTTCGTGTGTTGGTGCTCATTAATGGCCCCATATTTTACCACCATGTTCAACCTGATAAATGTTAATTATTATTTATGGCAGTTTTAGTGCTTTTTATGCCTGAGTGCGTTGATATAAAGCCGTTCTACCCTGAAGTGTAGTGTACGGGCTGAACTTTCTGCTCATGTGGGTGTGAGGATGGGCTGAACTTTGTCCCAACTCTGAAAGCACAATACAAGACAACCAGCCAACAAATCTGGTAGAATCAGTGAGGGATGATGGGAACGTGTCCAAATAAAGCCATGTTTTTCCTATTTTCCTCATTTTCTCTGCTCGTTCTGGTTCTCATTAATAAATGGAAAGACACTTTGAGCATTCACCTTACTTTACTTATAATAAATATTACTCAACTCAAAGTTTCCTCCCATGCAGAAGGGATGAAAGGACTTGTTTTTGCTCAGTTTTCTGAAACTCAAACACAACAGCTCTGAGATCAGACTCTACTGCGGTGCAGATGCATCCCCCGCTGCTCCGAGGCAGCATTTGTCATTCCTGCCAGTGATGTCCTTTATTTCTTGGGGAGAACTGGCCAAGCAAATCCCCTCATAAAGCATATAATATAAATGTGTCTCCCCTGCACCGTATCAGCAAAGGGCCCTGGAGCAGTGAGATTAGCTGTGGAGGAGTTAGGGAGACCTCCTCCACCAACAGCCAGCTGCCTTAAGAAGGATGAGCCTGGCCCGGTGTCCAATGGTAGACTCCATGGCGTCGGGAGGACTTGCTGCAGTCGTGTTATTACAGTGGTGCGGGCCGCTCCCCCGCTGGGTACTGAATTAATGCACCACCAGGTCCCACTTTGTACTGTATGTAAATTCCCTCAGTGTGTTAATTTGTTGAGAACACAGTTATTACATTGCATGTTCTTGCTACTGCTCATGTTTGCAGAAGTAGAAGTATGAATTTAGGTCCTTCATGGATTTTAAAGTACCAAGAGAGCAAAGTAAAAATGCAACTAAAAGTAGTTGCATAACAGGTAAAATATTGAACTATAGAAGAGAATGAGGTGGGGATAGTTTGACAAACTTTATGTAAACTTTAATACAAGGACACCAGAAAAATATGAGGACTCATCACTAAATTAATACTGCAAGGTTAGAGATAGGCTGATTAAAGCTGCAGGGATTGATAGTATTTTTTTTTAGCACTGCTGCGCAAAAATACCATAATTCCCTTTCAGCGTATTATAATTCAACTCAGACTTATGCATATAGAATACTCCTTGCTAGTGTTTTCAGAATGAAGAAAGTTTACTGCCCTGATTTGAGCAAATCACAGGTGTTTTTAGGCAGGTGGGAGGGTTAAATATGTGATTGACAGCAGTAGATGCCAATTAATAATCAGATCCTTTCACATACAACATGACTCTTTTCTGTAATGGCATGAAACCATGTGAGTTTCTATATTCAGTATTTTCAGATTCTGGTGGGGGTTTTTTTGGGTTTTTTTTCCCTGTTGATTTCAGCTCCTTCTATTTTAATTGGCTTGGCTCATGGGATGTATTGCTATTTACAAAATGCTCGTGCCATGTAGTGGCTCATAACAGAGATTGTGCTTCTAAACTTGAATTTTGAGGGGAAAATAATAACTAACAAGACTTCTCTTAAAGCTAGTTTGATGTTTATTTTCACATTTATTAATTATACTTAAAATGACTGTCATTTTAGTTTTATTCGTGTGGCTGTTTATTGCTTTGGCTTTATTAAAAACCATATAACTGTTGAATGGAACATGTGAGTCAAAGATAGTTCATTTTAGACACGTATTCAGTTGTCACTAATGTTTGGGGGGACGTATGTTGATGATATTGGCCAAAGCCCTGCTTCAAATATATCATTATTATCAGTAGGCCTCTAATTGGAGCATTTATATTTATGGAATCATGCAAATTCTATTCAGTGGAGCTGTTTAATCCAACTACCACTGCTTTTTATAAGATGTCAATAACACAAAAGAGATGGAAAACGTTGGTTTAACATGATGAATGTGTTGTAATATGTTACCCATAGTATAAAATTGTAACCTTGAAATGCAGTGTATTAAAAAGTTTGTATAATAAATAAATAAAATGGAAGTACTTTTATAGAATTACACTTAAGTGCAATGGTTCTAGAGTAAATGCACTTTTTCCTTTTTCCACCACTGGCTTCCTGTAGGTGTTAGTTTGTACAGTTTTTGTGGGCTGATGAAAAGGATTTTGGGAAATGTAGGAGCCGGAAATCCATACATCGACTCTTTAATTAATGCATTGTGTCTCTGAATATTTAAGAATGAAGGGGGATGTTTTTCTTGGTTGTTTCTCAGGACATCCGTCAGTGCCTGGAACTTGTAGTAACTGTAAACAAAGTGGGTTAAAGCTGTATGGGTAGTGTCTTATACGTACCACACAATAATATTACACCCAGTCACAGTTTTAGCTGTGAGTTCTATTTGCAGGTGTAGTCTGTAGTTAGTGGTTCATTCACAGCAACAGGCTCTCTCATTGTGCTCGTCCACAGCCACCACGTCTCAGCCCTGTGGAAGCGCTGACATGAGTAGTATCTCTCCCACACTGGGCCGGGCCTGGGCCTGGGCCTGGGCCGGGCTGGGCTGGGCTGCTTCGGGTATAGGAATTGCCCCCACGCTGCAGGGGAGATAACAGACGTAGTAATGAATTCCAGATTGCTGACGGGGCAGCGAGCGTGGCTGTGGAGTAGATCACCCCGACAACGCCAGGCCCCAGCTCCCCATAAAACGTATGCCATCAAACACGCAGCGAACTGCCATGGCAGCAAAACCCAGTCAACCTAGGAGAGGTAGCTACAGGGAAGACTGATTCCACAGCCTCTGCCCTTGCCGCCGCTCACCCCTGTTTTTGTTTAGTAAGCTGCCTCACATAACTGGATCATTATGGTTCTGTCGTACCACGTCAGCGAATGCACATTTCATTAGATGATGGTTTAAAAAAAAAAAAAAAAGTTAACGTAAGGTCAGATGACACTGACCTAACAATATCTAATTATAGTCAATATGTTCAGGGTATTTATTGCTATAAATCTTTTCTTTTGACCTCTGAGAGAGAGAGAGAGAGAGGGAGAGAGAGAGAGAGATGGTCTTTTTATGTTACTTTAGTTGACATATTTCCTTGTTTTGAATCATTTAATTCTTATTTGTTTATGACTTGTTATCATTTCTTTCTCATTTTCCTTGCTTGTCATTTCAAGTATTTCAGTTATATTGTAATTATTATTTGTTATACTTTAAGGAGTCTATATAAGTCTAATAGGCTTCTTCCTTCTGCAGTTTTTTAAAAATTTTATTTTACTTCACTTTTGTACTTTGTATTTCGTACAAAATGAATAAATTAGATGGATAGATGGATGGATAGATAGATAGATAGATAGATAGATAGATAGATAGATGCAGGCAGGATACAATAGAAATACAATATGTACAGTAAGAAAAATGTTAAATAAAACAGTAAAGTATATACTTGGCATATACTTCTACATCTTTTTCTGTCATTCTATAGACCAAGCTACATCAAAGTTAATCTAAGTTAATTGAGTCAGCTCCACTCAAAAATAATTATACAATAGATCTAGAAGCTGTAGGTCTACTGTAACAGTTTTACACATCCTTTTCTTGTCATGTTTATAAAGGAACAGGCAGAACTGTAAGTGTACGTTTCTTAACTAAAGGTTGAAAAAGCAGCACACATCTTGTATCACAACATCTTGGGACCAGTACCAGCTAGGAGGTTCCATGAAAAGTTGCCATGGACTGATATAGGCAGGTCCATAAGTATTTGGACGCAAGTCAAATGCCGTTATTTTTCCTCTGTGTACCATTACAGTGGATCTGAAATGAAGCCATAAAAATGTGATCAAAGTGCGGGCTCAGCCTTCTCAATCTCAGCGTTTGGTTTTGTACACGGGGTCCAGACTTCAGACGACCGTTGACTGGAAAGGATTTACACCAAGTATTAAAAACAATCCTCATATTTATATTCTTAGTTTGTCCAATTATTTTTCAGCCCCTGAAAAAGGAGGGGCTATGTTTGAAATGGCCGTGAATCCTAAGCAGTTGTACCAGTATGTTTGCTAAAAATGTTGAACTAAAGCTGAACGTCCACAGTTGAAGGTGAAGGAGGATATGACTTTGGCCAGACAGCATCGATAATGGGATGTCAACAGATGTTTTAACTTTTGTTATTGGCTGAACTTGTCTCGGTCACTGGTCAAAAATCAGGCTTCTATTCTCTATTTTTAAGCACTTTTAACACTAATTTATATGTGTCAGGAAATGCTTTGTGTTCTAGGGTTATTTATTCTTTGTTTATAAAAAAAAAAGCCTTGAGGGTAAGCAGATGAAAGTTGTCTTCGTGTGTCCCAGAGCACAGAAGAAAGACTAATTCAGTTGTTTATCTGGCCGTTAATAAGTGAATTTCATTACTGTCTTAACGTGAATGTTTGGGTCCTGTACGAGGAGCAGCAGACTGTTTCGTAACAGCGCCGGGGCTTGTACAATACCTTTCAGCACCGGCGCAGCCTGCCAAGTGCTCGTGAATGGCTTTTGTTCAGGTCTCCAGTGGACAGGCTCTCCAAACCAGAGCCTCTTTTGTCCACCAAGAACTGTAAACCGAGCGCTCCCTCCTACACCCGGCGGACTTACTCACAGTTCGCTATCGGAGACCTTGACAGTGACACACACCACTATGTGTCTGCGCAGATAACACGGATCAGTTTTGTACAAATGACATCAGTTCAAGCCTCTTCATCTTTGACAGAGTTCGGGGGGGTGAGGCTATCTGGACTTGTTGCGTCTGTTTTTGTAATCGCTGCCTGATTTGTGAAGATGAATCACTATTTTCTAATTTATCCTCATTTGACACTTGGGGAAGTGCTAGAAGGAAGGGCTTTGTGAAGCTCTCCGAGGATCTAAAGAGCAGTTCTGATGGAGCGCCTTTAAAGGTCTGCAAGTGCTTTTATAAATGAAGTCTGGCGAGACATGAGGGAAGTCGAGTTTCGTCTTGGCAAGCAGAGCAGCTCTTTATAGATAAGGAAGATGAAAACAATATCCAGACGTTGCACCTTTTTCTGAAGTTTCGCAAACAAGAATTATTACGGTCATGCCTCAAGGTAAAAATTCAGACCAGATTGTGGAACCGCAAACAGGTGTGAAAAAGGCCGACTGTGCACTTTTGGACTCAAGTTGATTTACAAACGGATCCGGAGTAAAAACTCACCAACAGACGTAAACGTGTTTGGTGAAAAGTTGGCAATTATCAAGAGCTGATTTTAGTCATTAATAGTTGCTCATAACCGCGACCTCGGTCACATCTGAGATTGAATGTAGATTGTTGAAACATCAGTGAGTTTGTACCGATAGCCTGTGAACCGACGGAACGTATCGACTATTTCTGCGAACAGATGTGAACTTCACTCCCACAGGCTGGATGCAGAGGTTTTGTGAGCGGCTGTCTGTGGTCGTGGGCAAATAAAAGTGGTGATACAAAGTGAATGTGTTGAATTTGTCCCTCCATTGTGGCCTCAGGTTTTCTCCACATTTGGTCTTGGCTGCACATGATTGGATTCAGATTTTTTTTTTTTTTTTTTCAGTTTGTGGTTCAGGAAGACTTTGTCTGTCACAAAAGCAATTAAAATTGTAGCAAAATAAAATACCTCAGAATAAAAGAAAGTCCCCTACAATCATATTAGGATATTTCAGGTCATCTCCTAAGAAATTTGATGGTATTTGACTAAAAACTGCATATTTTATATATTTTTTAAAACTTTTTCTTTTTTATCAGTACCATACAATGTATACATTTAAACACAGTTCAATTAGTTTCTTTTCATTTTGCTCAGCTATATGTGTATTCCTACAAATCTCCATAGGCAACAATAGATGGAAATCACAGCAGACAAATAATATCCTCTCCAAAAATAAAGCAATAAGTATAAATCTTAGTCAGAAGCAGGATGATGACACATTAATTAACAACACAGAGTTTTGCATCACCAATAAATACATAGGTTCTCATCTTGTAGTAAAAACTGGATTCATTTTCACACATTTTTAGTCAAAACATCCAAAATTAGTTGAAAACGTAAACGCGTGGCATGGGGGGGGGGGGGTTCCTGCTAGAAGCAAATCTAATTTCACAACATCTTGGACGATTCACGAACAACCATAACTGTTCCAAGAAGAAAGAAAATAGATGGACAGATGGATGGATCATATCTGTGTGCAAGAAACTGGAAAATCTACAACAGAATATAAATACATAACAAAAAGCCTAAAAATAAAAGCCCAATAGGAAACCAGCTCCCCCGTCTCAGCAGGATCAGACACATTTGTAAATAAAGAATCCTCGTGTAAGAGAGAACCACAGCTACTTACTGTAACACTCTAAGAGCCGCCTGGACTCATTCCGCTGTAATAACATGTCTCTGTGACCTCAACAAGACAAAAAAGTCCCGCTGTTGCTCAATCGAAACAAATCTAAAATAATGCTGTTGTAAAATGAACGTATGTGTTGCTTGTTTCTATTATTTACGTATGTTATATTTTTAGCGCCGAGACCGCCAGATCGGACCTGAAGCAGCTTCCACTCTTACCCACCCGAGTATTAAGGGAACACCCGTCTCTCAATTACTGGTGAGTCGTCTAAGCCTGTGAAACCCACAAAACGCTGGGCGAGGGCTGGGAGGGTGGACCGTTGGGGACCACATGCAGTCATACAGATACTGACGGTTTAACCTAGCCTGTACCATACATCGTGACCTCTCAGCTGGGGGGGTCAGACACCTGGCTCTATAAAACAGCCCGTTCCCAGAAGAGCCATTTGAGGTGATAAGGTGCATGCAGCCATGCCTGGCTCTTGGCAGACATTGTTCCTCTGATGTGGTGACTAATTAATGCCTGGGTTGTGTTAATTACGTTTGCCCATTAGCCGTGTGAGGGAGCGGGGAGGTGCTGGAAGCCCACGGCGGTCTAACTGATTGCTGTCTGTGTCTTCACTCCAAACTCCCCCTCCCCTTCAGTGTGGTCATCTGAGGCTACCGCCGCCTCTAAAGCAGCCAGCATCAGTTTAATATCCAAATGAAAATAATGGTGAGTGGCTGAGGACTTACAGATCTGTCTGTTAAGCCGCAGTGAGTCTGCAGCCTCACCGTCCTAATAGAAGGAATGATTACAGTGGGAGGTAAATGGGATGCATTTGCAGGAGTGGCAGATGAGAGCCATCAGCAGGCCAGTAGGCCAGACTGCATTTTCTGCATGAGCACACAGAATGTGTGTCGCAGAGAAGGGCCTCTGTGGCAGGAATGTGTAACACTTGATGGATTATTCATTAAATGTTTTATCTATCCATTTGCAGTGAGGACAGAGTGATTGAACATTACAAGAAACTGAAGGGATTGACCAGAGGACAAGCCATTGTTCAGTAAGTTTCTGAATATTAACCCTTTATGAATTCCCGTTTGGAAGCGTTCACAACGGGTTTTCCACGCTTTGCTCTTTACCCTGTTGTGTGTGTGTAATAAAAGGTGACTGTCCTTATGCCAGAATATGTCATTAACCAGGGGGGCTGCTCTTAGCGTTGGCAGCCAGCCAACCCCCGGACAATGTCAGGACTCCACTCTGTGTTTTTTTTTTTTTTTTTTTTTTCCTGTGGACTGTAACTCACGGCAACCCTGGGTCATTTACGCTCAGATGATTTGTGCCCTTGAATTGATCAATGGACTCTGTCACGGCCCTGAAACAAATCGATCAGGCCGGCACTGCAAATGACTATGGTTTCTCAATGACTGGAGCTTAAATCCCACTTTGTCTCTTGTACAACAGCCACCAGTTGACAGTGATAAAGTGTTAAGTGGCTGAATTCATGTTAACCTGTTTCCCTGAAGGTATCTGGCCCTGGTGGAGTCACTGCCGACGTATGGAGTCCATTATTACCAAGTGAAGGTAATGGCAAAGCCTTGACTCATGTAGTAGTTTTATTGTACAGTTCTGTGTAAAAAAAAAAAAAAAAAAAAGCTTCAGGCAGCATGTCTTCATTGCCTTTTGTGCATCTGTTTTTACATTTCAACACATACAATACAACTTCCTGTCACTCGTTCTATAGTAAAAATGTTTAAGATATTGGGAAAAAAAGCATAAATCAGTTTCATATTTCTGAAGATCGAAAGGATTTCATGTTAAATAAATACACATTTTTGTTGTATAGTCTATCATATGTTATCAAAATAGAATCTTAGGTATATTTGCTTTTCTCACACGATGTAGAGCAGGCGTTCCCAAAGTGGGGTTCGCCTCCCCCCAGGAGGCAAAAATAGATGAAATAAGTCATCATGTACTGAATATGAAATAAATGATGAGAATTAATGCTGGAATATAAATGCATTCATATGATAGTTGTTATTGCCAATCATCTTATTTAAGCTGTAGTAACATTTTAAGAACATTTCTATTGTTTCTATCTATTATTTGAGTTGCCAAGTAATTATTTTTTGTTGATGAAAGGTTCATTTATTAATTAATGACCATTTTATTTATTTTTCTTGTCATTGTAAGAGGGCACTTTTCAGTTCATATTTTGCACCCAAAATTTACTTTTATACATCACAGTTAAATATATGTTGTTTATTTGACATAGGAACAGATTTTGCCAATTTGTTTCAGTCAAAAATGCTGAAGTGAGAGTTGGGGGTACTTGGCTAAAAAAGTACATTTCAGGGGTACTCCACTGTAAAAAAAAAAAAAAAAAAAAAAATTTGAGAACCGGTGATATAGGGCAAAAACTAGTGCTGCAATAATAAAGACATGAATGTGTTCATCTATAAACAATGTAGTGAAACACAGTAATTATAACAAAACAGAAATTGTACTAATACACTGATGCCAATAAAGTCTGAATAAAATATTTTTACCTTTGATGAAATTATTTTGACAATTTGTTGTTGAGAGATAACGTATAACTCATATGTAATCGTCACATCAGGTCAAACTTGATTACTGAAGGTTAGAAACTGGAATAAAGACAGTGCGTCTGAAAATAATGTAACAACAGTTTATATAATTAATATGCATAAGTAGCAGTGAAATGATTAAATGAACTTCAGCTGAATTAAATATCTTTTATAATCAAATAACCTCAACTTATTTTGTACTTTTTGTTCAGTCTGACTGAACTGTCATTATCTTATGTTATTATTATTTCATGTTAGCTGGTAGTTGACCAGCTAACATGAAATAAAAAAAATAAAAAAAACATGAAGGCATTTGATTTACAGAATAATTTTTTGACTTTATAACTATTATAAAAGGCAGATTCACGTGCACTGTCTTTAAACCCCAGAATGGGTAAATGTTTTGACAATACAGATTACAGGAAGTAGTAGAATTACAACATTATTGACACAGAGAGGATCATTCATCCACCGACCTATGACCTATGGTTTCATATCAATTTTTAGCATCACATCTGCTGACTAGAAGTAAAAATAGAACCTTTTGTCACATCACGGAAATTAAAAAATAGAGTAAAGTTGAGTTGACGCCATCAGTGACAATGAAGCTCAATTCAACTACTCACTGAACTCTCCCACACCCCCGTTCTCTTTATCACTTGTACCGTTTCTAGGACTCTACCTCCAACGGTGGGATAAATGAAGATTAAGTAATTATCTAAAATAATTACCCCGGGATTCTTTAAAGTAATTGCCGCAGATACCTAGTTTAGCACATAGCGACTAATTCTCCCAACACCTTCGCTGACTTCAGCCAAGACGTATTAAATTAAGGTGTCTGAGAAGATCAAACGGCATCCTTTGAGAAGCCTCGCTGAGAATTTTAGGACCGTTAATGTGTTTGATCTCGTCTTGTGTTGCCGTTTCTGCGAGCCTAATGGGGTAATTGCATTGGTAACAGGCCTCTTTTTTTAAGAAGGCAAAAAAAAAAATTCCACCAATAAAGCTGCCTCTAATGAGCATTTGCTGCGATGTGTGTGTGTGTGTGTGTGTGTGTGTGTGTGTGTGTGTGTGTGTGTGTGTGTGTGTGTGTGTGTGTGCAGGACAAGCAGGGAATACCGTGGTGGCTGGGAGTCAGCTTTAAAGGCATTGGCCAGTACGATCTGCAGGACAAACTCAAACCAAGGAAGGTAGGTCAGGCCTCTTTTTATATCTGCTGGGTTGTTTTAACTGGTTTTACACGTGGAGCTGAATACGCACGGGTATGGTTTCACATTTACAGACTGTAAACCCCTCTGGCCTACGTAAACTGAACTTGGCTCAACTTTCTCCCAAAGTAGCAGCTGAAACGCAAACGTATCGTATGAATACCGATCGTTGTGTTGAAACTCTGATCGCCGTGCCTCCTATTAGCTGGTTAATGATCCTACTGAGCTGCGTACGGCCGTAATTGAAAGCCCCGTTCCCATGCCAGTCAGGAGGAAGAGGAAGACGGATAGGAAAAACAATCTGAGCTATCAGTAAGTCTGACGAGTGGTCAAGGCTGCAGCTGGCAAAAGAGAAAGATATTGTCCCAGGGATGATAAACCAGTCTAAAGGGGAAAACGCGTCAAAATATCACAGCACATTGTGAAACTCAAAATATCAGAGATGTTTTTTTTTTTTTTTGTATAATTTTGTTTTAGTCACACAGGTCATTGTGTTCCAGTGAACCTTAAATAATAAGTTTTATCTCCCTCCCTATTAGAAATATTATACATATCTGTGACCTTTTTAAACAAAACAAGGGGTCTTGCATTTGGTCTGGTTTGTACAAGGATGTGCGATGCAGCGACGACACTGAGGCTTGGTTTTTGTTTTTTTTTACTGTTAAACCCTATTTGCACAAGACTAGTGCTTCCTGTTGACCTCTGCTAGTTTGCAATAATTGCGTAGGTTGTGTTTGACCTTCTTAACCCGTGTAAACCTGCTACGTCTGTAATTTGTAAAGTAAAAGTCCCTCCTTTAACTCACAGACTGTATTTCAACAAACACAGACTTCCTGTGACAAGACTGTAATTTGCTTTGTCTTTTTATTCAGTCTATTTACTGGTCAAAAACTAATAGAGGCTGCACAGGTGATTGTTGATTGATTGATTGATCATTGTTGCGGTTTAATGGTTGTAATTGAATGTTTTAAGTGTGTTTTGGGTGTTTAACTGAGGCCGGTGTCACAGTACAGGGCAGATCTTTACTGAAAGAACAAGAAAGTCTTCAGGAGGAAGGAGAAATTTCAGGAAATGGTGAGATGGATGGTTGTTTATCCCAAACAAAGTGCTGCAAAAATAAATAAATAAATAAATAAAAAACAAGGGTTTCATTTCCAAATCACCTGAGTCTCTGGGTTGTTCTAGTCCCGTGGAGATTTCTCACAGCTTTGACTGTTCTTCTGTTTACAGTTTTCTGAGGTTTCTCTACTACAGTAGAACCTCACAGTACGGCTTTATTTCGTTCCATGACTGAGCTCGTTTTGAGGTTTACTCAGTTTTTCACTCGTTGTTCCCTATTGAAATTAATTCAAATATATTGAATTCATTCCACCCCCCAAAAACCACTCAAAAAAATCTTTTTTATGGGTATTTAAAAACACAAAAAGTGTATTTGGGAAGAAAATAGCAAATATATGAATGTAATAAAAGGAACTGCAAAAGAAATGTACTTTTATCAACCTGTTGCTTCAATGAGATGGGAGCATCTCATTGAGGGAGCATATCATTAGCGTCATAACATAACTGCCTAAGTGATACTTGTGGCCAAATTGTGATATTTGCATAAAAAGAAGCAGCAGCATTAGAACTGTAAAGTTATGTCGATTTCATAATTTGGCTGTAAATATGACTTACTATGCTACCAGGCTAACGATATACGAGCTCAGTGCTGATTAGCGGTGGTTAGTATGAAGCTCACACCGTGGATTTCCACTCGTATTTCAAGACAAAAATACCCACAATACCTGCAAACTACTCATACAGTGGGACACTCGTACTGTTAAGTTCTATATGCTACATATGTGTAATACCTTTAACAAAAAAAGAAGTATATACATTAGATACTGTACATTTTAGGTTAAAAAACTGAATAAAGTAGCATCCACTGGAGAAACGGATAACTGAATATACTACCAGGCTGCACCCTGGTCTCTAGAGGAAACGCTAATCTCAATTTCACGATTTGGCATAAAGCAAAAAAAGAATCAATCTAATGAATTGAAGCCCTAGTTTGATATGTAGGTCATTTTGTGGCTCATTCCGGTACGTCCATGACTACGTCTGTGGAGTCTGAAAACACTGTTGCGGTGCCGCTGTTTGTGAGCGCGGACTGGGAGGTGTTACCTAAAAGCGTCCTAACCCTCTTCGTGGCCACAGTCATCTGATGGTTGTTGTTTTATGGCAGGAACCTGTTGACATAGCAGGGTGTGCTGTTACACTGAATACCGGGGCATTAATGGGCTCAGCCTCGGCGTTTCTCCCCAGCGCTCCTAGTGGAGGGTGTAATTATGGCGCGCTGTGGGGAGCGTCAGGCCTCTGGGATTGGCACCAGGCCAGGCCGGGTGGGTGGTGTGTGGTGTTTGAGGATGAGGATGTCAGGGTGCAGAGAGGGTTCATCGGACAGAAGTACATTCATCCTTCTTCTTACACAAGGCGAGGGCAATCACATGATAGAAGAGTTTACGGTTGTGGGAAAGTGTGGGCTGTTCCACAGTGGAAAGCAGCTTTCCTTTTGCCTCCAAGACAGACCTCAGTATCTGGGGAATATTGATAGAGCTTCCTGCTTTAGTTCACGGCCCCTGTGTTCGACCCAGCCCGCCCCTCCTTGCCCTCGGCCCAGCCCCTCTCAGCAAGATGCATTCATTATGCAAACGTCTGCTTTTGTGTTTTGCAAAGAAGACAATTGATCACACGATTGAAGAGCA
This sequence comes from Maxillicosta whitleyi, assembly GCA_029822895.1. Taxonomy (NCBI): domain Eukaryota; kingdom Metazoa; phylum Chordata; class Actinopteri; order Perciformes; family Neosebastidae; genus Maxillicosta; species Maxillicosta whitleyi. The sequence continues at coordinate 18,295,597 of JAPSES010000211.1, read as the reverse complement.
ATTATCTGTGTGAGGAGGGTGGGGGATGGATTAGAGGGGGTGTTTGTGTGTGGTCAGAAGTTACTCACATTAGAAAAGCTTAACATTTTTTTATGTTTTAACAGATAACATTCCCCTGTTTGTCATCAAGTCTATTTTTTTATTGTAAAGACTGAAACTCAAAAGCATATTGAGTTAATCTAATCATAGAAAGTCTGTGCAAATGTAGAATCGCAAAAAGCTGCATCTGACAGACACTTTTCTTTTTTTGATTTGGTGATCATTATGTCTGTGTTACAGTGTATGACTTCAATTTCTGCAGAATGTTTCTTTTTAGACACATTTTTTAATCTGTCAGTTACTCGTACAGATCTATTATACTCCACTGGCACTTTTTATCTCCTCTGCTATAAAATCGTCATATATCAAGATTTTTTTCAGCTTTTTTCTGCATACATTTCTTAAGCCACTTCAGCTCTGCTCAAACCCACTAAATGTTCAATCATTTTCAGGATTTTAACCCTTTAGGTGCCAGTTTGAATGTGTGATGCCACTAGTTTTATTAAAAAAACAACATAAATTATATTATTAAATTATAATACATGGTAGAAGGATGTGGCATTGTTTTCTATCACAGTATTGGATAAAGATTAGCAATAACACCAATGTCATTGCATTAGTAATGTACTAAAGTAATTATAATGCAGTTTCTTTACTAACCTAGAAATCCAGATATAATTTAGAACAATCACAACATGACATTTTCAGTAAACCGTTCCTATTGAAAAGGCTCGGAGGTTTGGAGAACTGGATTTGCTGACATTTCAGTTTCCTGTGAATCTTTTTATCTACTGAAGAAGCCACAGAAGAAGCGCCACCACAGAATACGATTCCATCATTCAGACTGTTCAGTATAAGGGATTCCTGAGAGAAACGAGGCTCCGTATTTTCCTGGACTTAGAGTGTGATGGAACCCAAACAGATGGCTTTGAATTAAACCAGAAGACGTCCCAGTGTGTCTCCCTCTCCCAGCGGGTAACAGGATACTCTCTAAGACCACATGCTGGTCCACGTAGATGATGAGCCAGCAGAACCAAAATAAATCCTCTGTTTATTATGGGTGATATAGTGTCAGCTTTGGGCTATTGGAGAAAAGACCCGACAGCAGAATAAAGCAGGAGGAGGAAGTAGGACTTTTTTCTTGTTGCTCTCATTTTGACAAACATCCTGCATCGTCTTCTCGTGTCAGGTCGGCGTGATGTGTCACGATGTGGAAATGTACAGCGTTGCCAAGCACCGCAGCGTGTGTGTGTGTGTGTGTGCGTGTGTGACTATGACGTGGTATGTGAAGTGAAGGGTGGGGCAGGTTTTTTTTTTCTGTACAGGCATGAGTCAAGGCCTTTGACACATTTTCATCTATGTATGATTTTGCGTCCCGGCGGTGCCCCCAGGGGGTCTATGGGCCGTGGGTGTGATCTGGATCTGAACAATATGATCCCATCTCCAACCACAGGCATTTCTGGCCCACGTCCACCTGCCTGTAATGAGACGTTTGGCAAAAACAAGAGATATATGCTCAGTGAAGATACAAAATTTCTGTGTATTCATCTCTTTTCCGTTCTAAGAAAGCGTTGACACAGACTTCGAATGATGAGTCACTTTTTTTTTTATTTTTTTTTTTTTATCAAAGGCAGAGTAAGTGAAAAGAGCCTGGATGTGCAAAGACTGAAAGAATTCTTGGATCGTTTCCCCCTTAAGAAGACACTTTCAGTCCTGTGATTGTAGACTCTTTAAGGTGTGTCACATCCTTGACATATTTTGACTTGAGCAGAACTCGCAGAACAGTCACACTGCATTAGTTTCACGGCGCACAGGTGTGGCGTATCTCTGATACAATGAATGAACCGGTGAAAGTGCGTGTAAAATGTAAATGACACTAAGTGATCGCAGATAGAAGGTGTGAATTGGTTTTTTGGAGGGTGTTCCTTTTGAAGAAGCGTCCTGCTGCCAGGTTCCCATTGTTTATTAAGGACCCCGCTTTTCATTTCTCTGGCAGGCTTACTGTGTGTTTGATGAGGAGTGATGCAGTGTGTGTGCCCAGACTCATTTTCTCTTCTCACTTAAAAACACGAAACCGCATCTTTTCCAATCCCATCTTTTTCTTTGTTGCTTTCGGGAAATATCTGCGTCCTCACGAAACCACCGAAAACGATGTAGTACAAACGCCAGGCCTCTATGTGGCGTTGGAATGCTCTTGCAAAAAATGGAGAAGATGTGGAGCATGTGCGTGAAGCTTACATGGTTCTACCGGGTCGGATTCAATATTTCCCTTCAATATTGCCCCTCTACGCTTTTCCACTCCATGGTACCGGCTCTACTCTACTCTACTCTGCACGGCTCTTTCTCTTTTCCATTACGAAAAAGAACCTGGAATCTGGGACCGGATACTAGTTTTTAGTACCGCCTCAGTTGAGGTTCTAAAATGTTGGGACCGACACCAAAACGTGACGTCACGACACTGCAGACACTGATTGGTCAGACAGTTTTCTGCCTTCTAAGTCACTTTGGATAAAAGCGTCAGACAAATGTAATGTAATAATAATAACAGGCAATGTTTAAAGTAAAAAGTGAACCAGAATTTCTCAATTTATTGTTTAATTCCTTTGAGTCAATGTAAAGTTGGCACCAACAGCTGTTTTTGTAGTTCATTATATTTCAATTAAATTTATTTTATAAAGTAATAGAAAATTGTGAAAGTGTTTCTGAAGTCCTACCATGACGTCTTCAAACGTCTTCCGTCACATCCCAAATATATGATTTCCTTTTTTTTTTTCCTGAAAAACCAACACTCAAAACAATTAATGATCTGAGGGAGAAACAGAATAATTGTAGAGCAACTCAATTCTCGACATGTAACCAATCACTTTATCTTAATCTAGTTTGATTTGGTTCCAGTAGTGGCTCACATTGAGCTTGTCGACTGGAATAACTGACGTACAGGGAATATAGCAGATGTTACAGTAGAATCCATTGTATAATTATTATTGAGTGGAGCTGACTCAATTAACTGGGATTAACTTTGATGTGGCTTGGTCTATAGAATGACACAAAAAGATGTAGAAGTATGTACCAAGTATATGCCATATCTGTCTATAACAAACTCACATAATGTCAACTTAGTCAGAAGATACATGTGCACAATACTGTTTTATTTAACAATTTCTTACCGTATATATTGTATTTCCAGTGTATTTCTATTGTATGTATCTATTGTATGTATTGTATTTATCATCCTCAGTTGCCATGTTTGGCCACTGCTGAAACATATTAAGTATATGATAGAAGAGGAAAGAAACCAAAGAATATTCACATTTAACAAGAAAGAACTGGAGAATTTTTACCATTTTTAATATAGATTATGAAAATTGTTGCTGATTAATTTCTGCAATTACCGCAATTGTAACTACAAGATGAGTAACTTGAGGCTTAAAATAATATTATGTGTTTACACGATTGAATAATATAATATTTTCAGAACCACGAGACTCCCGTACACCTATCCAAGGTGTTTAATATGTAAAATGTTGAAATCTGGTGTTTTTCTTCTCTAAAATATCACTATATCAGCCTTTAAAAAGTTATTAACAGTGGAGTTGTAGAAAAATAACAACAAAAAAATCACTGTATTTTTTGTGTTTGTGTTAAATCCTCTTATATCTGAGGGTTAAATATGCGTATTTTACAGTCAGTGAGTTTTTCCCTCCCTGTTGGAGTTTCTGTTGCCTCACTATTAATGATTAGACCATAGTAACAGATTCCTTACATGTTTGTTCCTGTGGGGGAGACCTCAGTGTGTATTCTGCTCCACTACAGTGCTTTGTGTAGTATTTACTGTATGAAAAGCACACAACATCCCACATGGAAAAGGCGCATTCATTCCTACCAGCGAGGGTTAATGGTTTATTTGAGTGTGTGAGATAACAGAAGAGGTGAAAATACCTACAGCCAAAAAAAAAAAAAAAAACTGGTCCAGTGTGTGTTTGGATACAACCAGTCCATCTGGTCTGACAAAAAAGGAAGTGAACAGTGCTGGAGTAGAGGAGAGAGAGCAGCGCAGAGCAGCACAAAGCCTTGAAGGC
>JAPSES010000211.1:18270570-18290416 GCA_029822895.1 Maxillicosta whitleyi | reverse complement strand
GCTGTATATTAAACACTGTGTTTGTGTTGTTTTTGGTTGAGATTGAGCCCCCCCCCCCCCCCTATGAAAAGCATCCAGCCTTTCTGTGCTAATGTGTGTTTTACCGTCTGTTTGTCCAATGATGCTTGTGTTCATGTTCTGTGAACGCTCATTTCAGGGAGTAGTTCTGTGTTGGCTTCGTACTCAGTGGTGTGTTATGTATTAGACACCCCCCCCTCCCTTAACAAACTGTCTCTTTCTCTGCAGTTGTTTCAGTGGAAGCAGTTGGAGAATTTGTATTTCCGTGAGAAGAAATTCGCTGTGGAAGTGAACGACCCACACAGGTCAGAGACAAAACACTTCATGTATTTTAACTGATCTTAAAAGGTGCTTCCCTGCTTTTTGAAGAGCTCCTGTTTTAGCTGCTGCTGCCGTTCTGCTGCTGTCCTTATCTTACACCTTGCACACGGTGAAGGGCATCAGCAGCCACCGGCCCCCGCTCAGGACCCTGTTATAAAGCCTGTAGCCTGTCTGTTAAATGACTGTTTCCTGCTGTTAAAAGCCCGCTCTCTTATTCTTATTCTAAGCTCGTTAGAAGACCTCTGCTCTTCACCCAGGCTTTAATGTGGCACTTTCAGCCGCTGAAGCCGTCATTAAATCCCACTGTCTGTTCCAGAATGAGTTTGATGACTCCTCTTTTCATCCCCGTATTATTACAGCCTCCCACCACTTTAATTAGATAAAGATTATATCTGACCACAGTCTTCTTTTACACCATAGTCGAAGCTGTGATTTTGTACCTTCATGTGTTTTTGAACTGCACGCATTTATTCTCAGATCAGCACATGTATTAAAGCTGCTATCTGCTCCTGTAGAACTGTGACCAAACGGACCTTTGGACAAACTGGACTGGTCATTCACACGTGGTATGCCAGCCACTCTCTGATTAAAACCATCTGGGTGATGGCCATCAGTCAGCACCAGTTCTACCTGGACAGGAAACAAAGCAAAGTGAGTGTTTGCATCTGTCTCCTCTAATCTGCACTCCCCCTCAATCACTTCAGTTTATCTGCATTTATCAGTCCGTACCCATCACTCTGTCACATTTTGTACAAGTGCTGGACCTGCATCTTTAGTCAGTTCAGTCTTTTATATTACTGATAAAAAAAAACAAAAAAAACATCTCATATCATTAGCCTCATTGCGTCATTGCCTACATCGTATTTTTCTTCAGGACACGATGCAAAATGAAGCAGGAGCCTAAAGTTACGCAGGTGTTTCATTTTGAACAAAAATATGACTCGGGTAATTTTGTTAGGCTAACGAAATGACAAATATGAACCTAGGTGAAGAGTGATATCAATAAGGTAAATTATAATCATGTACATGCACATTTTTAATATTTTAATGTTATTTGCACAGAATAGGAAACTTTAACACTTAATGGGAATGATGGAGTTACTTAGATACTGGTATAGAGCATCGAAGAATGTTTGGTTTCAGTTCAATGACTAGTGAGTAAATCTTCCGAGCATCCGTGTATGTGGGTGCCACTAGTAATTATGGGCTTTATGAAAGATGTGTACACACCGTCACTGACAGCAACGTAAAAACAAAAACAAAACTTGTCGTTCACCTTGTACGGCAGATCTTACGCAACATTTTCATACCTTCCACACTGTATTGCTAATGAAATGTTTACATGGAGCTTTAAGTTGTTGTAAATCATATTTTTTTAATGTTTTAAAACTGCATGTAGGAAGATCCATATGAGCTTCTTAAAACTGAAGCTTTTGATCCTAACATACATTGTAATTTTCATTTTGTGAAAATGGGAAATTAGGTGCAAAAGAAGCGTCATTTAGAAAAGGTATCGAAGCGTCTGTATCAGTACTGGTGTCAGTATCTGGCCCGATACACTCAAGATTTGACAGAAATGTGATGTGTTTGCCATTGAAAGCCTTTGAAACACAGATTCCAGATTAATTCATGCAGTCGAATTGTTCAATGTACCATGAAAACACAACTGAAACGGCAAGAGCTTGTAAAAACAAAAATTCATGTCATTGCCAAAAATGATCAATATATGTCAATATGAGTGAAACTTTAGATATAGTTTTGAACATATTTGCATTAAATATGTTTTCATATATTTATATCCAAGGCAGCTCAAAGGCAAGCTGAACAATTTCATATTCAACGACCTTTATTTATATTCACGAAATCAATGAAGCGTCCCCTCCTCGTTTGCAATAACAAAGTGAAGAAATACTATTACAAAGAAACGCAATGACACAAATTATCTTAAATTACAGTAATAGAATGCAAAATCATCTGCTCATTAGTTTTTGCATAATCACTTCCTCCTTTTCAACAAAACTCTTGACCTGATTCACCAGTGTGTTTTCATTTCAGTTTCAATATAAAGTCAAATTCTACTTAATCTCATTGTGCAACGTGGATGCTGACGGACGAGCGTGTGACCCAGGCCACATGCCCTGCGTCTGCAGCTCAGATCCTTTTTTTTTTTTACTTCCAAAAAATCGACTTTCCCCAGACTTTATATGTATGTGTTTATGATTTATAACGGCACGGTGCAGAAACTATTATACAGCATAAGTGGTGTGTGATGTTCACTCGGTGGTGAAGATGGATGAGAGAGTGGCTGCAGTCAAATGAGGTTATTCAGCCAGTGTCTCTCTCAAAGGCAGATGGTGTGTCGGTGCTCATCCAGGAATAGAGCCCACTCTGATTGATGACAGAGCAGTTCGCTTGGAGTACCCAGTATGCAAATGCAGCCACGTTCTCAGTGCGCTATCATTAAAATGAAATACTCCCAAACCCTCCATCACATCACTACTCGTCTCCTAACTTCTTCCTAACCGCATCCTCCCTCACCTACAGGTGAAGATGACCACGACCAGAAGCACGGGAGACATCGCCGTGGACCTCACAGAGATCTGCGCCCCGCGGATCAGTAAACTCTCCAGCATGGAGAGCAAAGATCAACTCATTATGGCCAGTAATGGCAGCCTCATCTCAGCCGGTATGCACGGAGTTAACTGTTAATGACTCACACTGAGGGCTGATGATTCATGGCTGTAGTTTAAAGGTAATCAAATATGTGATTATTGCAGGTTCGGTTGACTCTGAAGTGAATGAGGAGCAGAAGAAAGAAAAGATCGCCGAGTTGAAGAAGAAAGAGAAGGACCTTCAAGACACGCTGACGCAGAAACTGGAGGAACTGAAGAAGATCTGCATGAGAGAAGCAGTGAGTAACTCGTTCTGCTGTCGGTTTTTCGCTCTTACTTGAGAGAACCCACGCAATCAGCTGACTCTTTGTCATTGTTGTTTTTCAGGAGCTTACGGGCCGATTGCCTAAAGAGTATCCCCTGGCAACAGGAGAGAAAGCACCTCAAGTACGTCGACGTGTTGGGACGGCCTTCAAACTGGACGACCTTTTCCCCTACGACGAGGTTAGGGCGCATGTGAAGACTTACTTTTGTTTCTGTTGTGTTTGTTTTGGTTGTTATATAAGTACAGTGGTGGATTATCTAATGAAGCACAACACCCTGACTAATTTAGTCAGAGATTACAAAGACACAGACTTCTGGCAATAAGGATTAAGAGACTTTCAGTTGCATTGTGAGATTTAGATGGCTTAATATGTTTGTTGAAACACACTGGAAATTGCAGCTGTTTTCCATCGGACACATACAAATGGGAATATGACCAGATAAAGAATACATTAACTCTAAAAAAAAAAAAAAAGCTCAGTTAGATTAATGTCATATGTAGGTTTTAACCAAGAGGTGTTTGAAGTTTGACAATTTCACTCGAGTGTTGACAAGATCCGACTGTATTTTCGGGAAATTCTCTGCAGGATCCACATCTGAGGAATCTGGAGAGCAGGTTTGCCTTGCAGCAGAAGATCGTGGAGGCGGCCATGAAGCTGGCCAACGAGGCCGAGCTCTGCAAGACAGTGAAGAAGAAGAGGAGGAGCAACTGCCTGGACGCCATGAGGAAGCTGGAGGAGATCGAGAAGGAGATCAACGCCTACAGGATCAAGACGGGGAAGAGGCCGACGCAAAGAGCCTCGCTGATCCTAGCAGGTAAGAGGTTTCCCACAGAGATCATGAATATTTAGCACGTGTTGTCGGGTTGAAAATAATGTCACTGGATGAAGTGCGTTGCTGGGGCTTCTCTGAGGATCGTTCTCTGTCTTCTGTCATCAGATGATGCCAACCCTTCAGATCTCAGCTCTTTATCTGACAGCCTCACTCTGGATGACGGTGTGTGCCCGGGCATTTTAATACCCACTGATACTGATACTGTCTGATCCCCCTTTACTCCCATCCTGCATTTTAATGTGTTTCAATGAAGCGCTGTTTCCGATCTTCCAGACGACGAGCTCGTTTCCCAGAGACTGAGGTCAAGATCGGTCCAGTACTCCCCGCGCCCTCACCATGCGGAGACGCTGGACATCCACTACAGCAGAGACCGACGGAGTTCTGCCAACGACCAGCACGCAGACAACAGGTACACACCTGGAGCCGACCCCAGTGGAATTTATTAATATTTGTTTTTTCCATTGAGTGTCTGACTGTTGTTTTCCTGGAGGCATAAAGTGTGGTACTAGTACAGACCTGCAGAGTAGATCCAGAGCTACATTCCTGCCCGTCACCTCCCTCTTCCCCTGCCTCTCCAACAATCTCCCCCTTATCAGCCAAAATGCACCGGCTTTAAAAATAGATGGAAAGGAACATGTCGCTGCCTGCGAAGGAGCGAACAACAATCCAAACCTGCGAGAGGAGAGGAAAAGGGAAACAGGAAAGTGGCTCTGGAAGTCTTAAGTGGGAGCGTGACTGTTTAAAGAATGATGTGGTTCTGCTTGGGGGATTTAGACTCATTTGGAACAGGCATAAGCGTGTTGGCCCATGAAGAGAAAGATAAATGGACTATGAAATGACAGGCAGTCAGGTGTAAGCAACGACTAAAACACTGCGTCCGAGGAACAAAACAAGGCGTTTGATTTTTTTTTTTCCTCCTCATTTTGAGAGCGGGTGAAGAAAGGGCAGCTGTATGCGTCTCGATAAAAAGCCCCTAAACGCGTCGCCCTTATCTGGTTTTCAGATTAAATTACGGCCAAGGCCAGGAGTCGCTCCACTACAGTCACTGCGATGCCTTATCGAGCCACAGCAGCCCATACAAACCGGCCTCCAGACAGCCACGTGACGCCCGCAGTATGCCGCCCACGCCCCTCCTCACCCGCAACGCCTACAGCAGCACCCAGCTCAGGTAAGACCAGACGCTTCTTACAACTCGTAAATATATGCCTCCCCAGCAGCACTCAGATCCAGTTGCACCCCAGCTGCATCACTTACATATGAGGTATTCTTCATCAATCAATCAAAGGCAAAGTTACTATAGGACGTCAGGTCTTTAACAGGTCTGAAATTCATCTGCTGGGTTTTGTGCCTCAAGTCAGGATTATTTAGTGAAAGGAGTTTCATCCAGTTCCATTAATCTCAGCCTTGCCTTTTGAGTATTTTTTTTTTTTTTTTTGAGAAAACACATGAATGGATTATGTAACAAACCTACTAAACAAACTAAGGAGTAGCCTGGTCACAAATTCCCTCAGCACAAACCCATTGTATGATGCAGTGAAACTTTTCTTTTTATCAAAAATCAGCTTCTACATTAGCAGCGAAAGGTTAAATCAGTATCTGTGAATGTTATTGTATTGTATTTATCTAATATGGGTACATAAAGTCCTGGCTGAAGGACAGTACATTTAGTACTTAGTCAAAATCACAGTGAAAATAATTTGAAGGTTGTTGCTCTTTGTAGGAGAAAAGATTCAAATTAGGAAACTTGTGTATGATGGCAATAAGAAAATTGCACTTTGCTGCCAATATGCACATGAAACAGATCACAATGGCCTTTAGACGACTGGAATAAACCAAAAAAAGAAAAAGCTAATATATCAGATCCTCCCATTGGATAGTTTCTGCAGTGATTAATGGGTTTCAGTTCTTTAACCCTTTAACTGATGCACTGAGGAACTTCCCATTTCTAAAACCATCAGTTTGTCGAGAAAACAAAGACTGAGTTTCAGTGGGAAAAGGTCATGTGACCTTTCTGATGAGTGCAGATTGATCCTATTCCAGACCGATGAAGTGATTACCCATCATGCCTAGTGATGACAATACAAATCTGTGGGGGCACAGTGTTATGACCTGGGGTTGTTTCAGTTGGTCATGTCTGGGTTCACAGTGTTAACATGTCCATAAATTCAAAGAAATAACTGTGACATTGGAATGATGCTTCAGTGAATGTAATCAAAGATAAAGAAAGACTAAATAAGAGGAAAGAGTAGAAAATATTTTTTTGGCCAGGCTGTCTATGTCTACTTTACATCTGTTTGGTAGGAAACAACATGCTTTTTAATTTTCAGTTTGTTGCGTCTGTGAAATCACAATATTTACAATATTATTACAATATTTTTTTTTTTTTTTAGAACGGACGACGCCACTCAGCATTTCCGCCAGCGGAGTGGGAGTCTGGAGTCCCAGTCTCAGTTCCTGACAGAGCCCGACCCCCCAGTGCCAACGTTCACCTTCTCCCCCGCTCGACGCAGCAACAGCACGGAAGTCCTCGACGACGGCTCCTCCTACACCAGCCAGTCCAGCGTGGAGTACACCGCCCCCGGCAACCACACCTACAGACGCAGGACACGCGGCCGCCACAAAAAAGACCTGTACGCCAACACGGGGAGCATGCCCAACCTGGCCCAGACGGACGCACGCTGCTACGCCTACCAGCCAAGGACCCGCCCCACCACCACAGCCTACTATGTCACGGGTTACCCCACCTACACGGAACCGGAGCCATACTCCAATGGCGTCTACATGTACGACAACGATCTGGAGGGCCACTATAACGTCAATCCCTCCTATCACGCCACGCAGACAGCTTACCACGGCCATGACATGCATGGTCACTATGGCAACGACGAGATGGACGGCATGTCGCAGAACCCTTACGCCACGCTGCGGCCGCCCAGAAACCGCCCGGCACCGCGGAGCACCGAGCACGTCACCAGGAACATCCAGAAGGCGCTGGTGGCCGAACACCTTAGAGGCTGGTACCAACGCAGCGCCACCCACAAACAGGCGGCGTACAACTACGACTACGACAGAGGGTCCCAGCAGAGCCTCGGGTACCAGACGATGCCCAGCCCCTACTGCCACAACAACAGGAACATGTCCTACTCAACAGGTCAGAGGCACCGCTGTGCAAAATGACACCAGGCGACAGATATTAAGAGCATTTTTAACTCGTATAGATGAGGAGGTGTGGGTTTGGATCCAGGTTTAGTTTTAGGAGGTTAGGAGATTTTATTATTTATCATCAAGTTTTAGTTTAGTTTTTGTCAGGCTTTAGTGTTTCACATTTTACAAGGACAACCTTACTTTTTAGAAGGTCCTGAAGTGTGCAGAGCTTTTCTGTTTTTGTTTTTTTTTTATTAAACAGCATGAACTCACACAGGAACTGAAACAAAAGAGACGCTTAAGTTCTCATTAATATCCAAGAAAAGGAACAGAAAACATATGTACAACACATCAGAACTGTATTAAATGTTGATGGGAACCTCTTGTTTTTAAAGATTTTTAAAGAAACGTGTCACACATTTTTTAGACTGAATTAGATCCACTCCTCAAAAATATTCCATCTCAAAATGAAAACATAATGAATCTGAAGTCTGGGACAAATGGAAGGAAAAATATTTCTGCTTCAATGCAAAAAAATTCTCCTCTCTGTTGGCATGTTATTAATCATAGTTTTAAATAAAAGGTTCTTTGAGATTTGCATGTGTCCACCCCCCCACCCCCCATTGAGAAACACTGTAATAGTCCAACCACTCACATTTTGACGTGGGGGGGGGTGCTGCATCTCCTTTGTACAAATAAACAATGAGTCTGTGATTTTCAGCATTGTTTGTCCCTCCCACCCCGTTAGTCACTGGTTGACATTAACATGTTACTGTACCGTGTGTCTTCCATGGTGCGTCTCTGGTTTCCATATAGTTTGATCATTTGCTAATGTGACACCTTCTTTCACCAGTGTCCACGGCCTCCTCCAGTGGAAACTGGCACAGCCACATGAGTGGCGGTTTGGACTACGACGTGCCCGTGCATGCGCAGCAGTCCTTCTCGTACAGCTCAGCCCCCTACAGCCACTCAACCCACAGCAGGTGAGAAAAAAACTTGGCCTCAGCTCAGCGTCTTATCCAATAAGCCCCTCCCTGATCCCCCTGATCCCCCAAGCTAAGCACTACTTTTTAATTAACTACAGTGGATGCCTATAAAAATATAAGCTGCTATTTGGTTCTTTATCCTTAAATGCTACATCACTGAGAGTTAATGTATAAAAGCTAAAAGTTAAGTTTTCTTGTCTGATAAGTCAGATGCCACAAACGTCCGTGTGCTCGACATGACAGGCTGATGCAGGATTATGTTTGCAGCCGAAAGCGTCCGCGTTTCAGACTGGTGTTAACCGTGCACTGGCCCCTGCTTTTCTTATAGATATGGCACCTCCCAGCTGTTAAAGGGCTCCTGCTACAGCCCTGATGGCCGGAGGCGCTGTACCTTTATCCCCGCTAGTTCCTCCTCCTCAGCTTCCTCCTCCACCTCCTCCCTGCTCTCCTCCTCTTTCCCCTCCTCCTCCTCCTACTCCCCTGGCTGTCGAGGCCGCCAGGTGTCCTCCAGCCTCGCACAGCCACAGTCCAGAGGACACCAGTTCAGTAAGGTGTCCTTTCCTAAAGGTAGCTCATAGTAAGTAGCCAGCGGCAGCCGGAGCCGTGCGTTTGCTTCCTTCAGTTTGTCTGCAGTGACACCATGGCCTGCTTGTTCATGTTTTGAAGTGAACTTTGCATATTTGAGATGCTTGATTTATAGTTTGTTGTCACGTATAAGTAGGGATGGGAATCCAGAACCAGTTCTTGTAGAGAACCAGTTCTCAGTAGTTCAATTCCTTTGGAATGGTTAGTTTGTGTGTTTAAGGAGCGTTCCTATCATTACATCAAATGCACGATCGGTTCATTTCTATATTTCGGTTGTGAATCCTCTAAAACAGGGGCAAAATTGGCCCGCCAAAGGGTCCAATCCGGCCCACGGAATGAATTAGTGAAATGCAAAATGTATACTGAAGATATTAACCATCAAAAATGTTCAAATAATTTTAGGTCAGACCAATAAAACACCATCATAATTACCTATAAATAATGAAAAATGCTTTTTTCCTCTTTGGTTAAGTTTTAAAAAAATTTGATTACACAAAAATGTGAACAATCTGAACAAATATGAAGAACTAGAAATGTCTCAAGAGAATTCAGTGTAATTGTGTCAATATTCTACCTGTTACTAAGTATTTAGTGTATTTGTAGATCCACTGTGATCTGTACGTTATAATGAACATGTGAAAATAAGGAACTGAGGACGAATAATTGCACTTCTTAATAAATTTCTTTTTGTTCATGTTTTTCTCATATTTTTGTTTGTAGATGTAAATATTTTAATAATACAATTTTTTTTTACTTTTTTCACACTAAAACATAATTACACATATATTTGTGGAACTGGTATCATTGATATATTATTACATTATTATTTTAATGATCCGGCCCACTTCAGGTCATATTGGGCTGGATGTGGCCCCTGAACCAACATGAGTTTGACCCCCCTGCTCTAAAGTCTGGTTGTGTTTTACCAGTAAAGACGACACTAGTGGCATTTACAACAGTTGCAGAGCTTCCATCGCAAAACAAAGGGTTAAATACGTCCAACATGCACAAACATTTACCCACAGCTTCCAAATAAACTGCACTAATGGAACACCTACGATTGGCTGCTTACCAAAAAGGGGGCGGTGGCTCTGGAGGTGGAGGTGGAGCCTACAGCAAGGTGTAAGCTGTGAAAGCTGCTAACATGGAACTTCTCCAAGTTCTATTGATGCTGTTAATGTTAGCATCATTTCACTGTGAACCTGCTGTACTACTGTTTATGAATAATCTCCACATCCTTGAATTGCATTTAGATGAATACAAGACTCAGAGGCTGCAGCAGATAGATCTAACACACCTTTAACAACACAAACTTTATGAGGTTTGTTCAAATTTAATGCAAAATGCGAGTGCATATTAAGAGTTTGTGTTTGTTTATTCCCTAATCCAATGAGACTCGAAAAAAGAACCGAACTGATAATCATAATGAATAATGATAATGGAACCGAAATCGTGAAATTCTTGTTAATTCCCATCCCTATGTATAAGGTAACTGCATGGCTTCTTGACTCAATATGCCAGCTCTCCTTCCTCTTCCAGTCGGCATATTTTCACCCAGAGGTCACATTTCTCTGCCCCTTACTCCTCAGATTTTTTTTTTGTTTGTTTGTTTTCCTCAGCTGTTTGCCCTCTTCTCCCTCTCCTTCTTTTCTGGCCATTTCAGCGGCACTTCGCCCAAGTGCTGCCATTCACACTTGACCTTTGCACCCTCTCATGTGCAGATGCCCCCCAGAGTTTGAGTGGCGGAGCTGTGATAGGATGGCGAGCCCTGCGGGGCCTTTAGAGAGGTGTTGTGCTGTTGCCTATGCTACTGACCAGGAAAATTGCCCCCCTCCCCAATAAACAAAGCCACAGCACAAAAGAAAGGGTGAGACAAGAATGAAAAAAGTATCCCACATGGTTTATCCTGGTGATGGTGATGTGTCTTCTATTTAACTTTGATGTGGATTTGACAGAAAGCACCAAATCACTGAATTAAAATCCTGCTGATTTTTCTGATTGACTTTCCTGGGTGTTTTCACGGTGGTGGTGGTGGGGGGGGGGATGTGTGGCAGAGGGAAAATGTGACCCCTGACCCTGGAAGCACTGAAGCGCTGTTGGTGTGTACAGTGTGTGTGTGTGTGCATCTGCCGTCGGGTGTGAATGTTTGACCCTGGGTTTTTAGCCTCATCTGAAACTGACATTAACACGAACAGGCCTGAAACACATGCGCTCGGACATGAGTTCCTGTTCAGTTTCAGATCTCGCCACCATAACGGGTGGATTAACGCTGGATGGTTTGACATCCCAGGGTTAATTCATTCTAAGCTCAACCCAGAGACCCTGGTTCATCCGTACATATGTCTAATGTGTTTTAATCCTGTGTGTTTACTTCAGGTCCTACATAGACGTCAACCAAATGGACCCGCATATCAGCCACGATAACCCCGCCCCAGATGACCAGATTTACTGGCACGAGGACTCCAAACCGGGAACAATAGTGTGACGCCGTTGGACACGTTCACCACGGCAGCCTGTCATTGTGCCTTAGACTGCACTTACCTGTTTTTTTTTTCCTGTTCGAGGGCCGGATCTTTTCTGAAGGAAATGACTTCTGGTGGAGTTCAACCGTACAGATGAAATGAAGTCCTCTCATTTTTCACCCTCTGGAAACTGTTTTGCAAACCGACCCGGATCGCTGCGCTTTAAAAGCATCCGCAGGGTGTCGTTGTCTGGATTGCGAGTGTTTGTGGTGGTGACACTTGTGCGTTGAATCTGCACCAGGAGCTGCCGTGGATGGTGTGTCACAGCCAAAGGGAACGAGGACTCGGGTCTCTAGAACCGGACCCAGTGCCACAGTGACACCGGCTTTATTAAACGGACCAGGGCCACCACTGACGCTCAGCCGCAGCGAACAAAAACGACCGATCCTGCTCTGACACAGACACACATACGAACACTGTAACAATGAAGGATTAGACAAGGATTAATAGGACTTTACTCAAGAAAATGAAGGATTGAGCTCATTAAAATGAGTCCAAAGATGGCTACTTCACGGAACATTCTGCAGACACCAGCTCCATTTTTCCTCAAAGCATCGCTTGTTACTACCTTTAGTGCTTCCTGTTCACGTTGTCACATAAAAAGAAGTGTTAAGTCTTTTTTTTTTTTTTTTTTTTTACCATCAGTACAATTGAGCCAAAACGTGTGTTTCACACCATTCGAGTATTACAAAAAAAGTCATTAAGATCACTGCCACATCTGAACAGTCACTGCAGGAAGATGGAAAACAAATTTACTTTTCTTTCCTTGGTTATCTCATCCATGCTGGAAGTCATGGACTGGTGCTCCCAATAGTTCTCCACAGAATGAAGCTGTATGTAAATGTTGGTATTGTAAATACACTGGTTCTGTCATTTTTAAGAGCAATTTTTATGTATTTGAAAGGCATGTAATATATAGTAAACAACGTTGTTAAGCTGGTTCTTAGTAATTTGTATAATTGCATTTGTTTGAATTAAAAAAAAAAATTCACGATTTCAATCAGCTGCCTGGTTTACGGGTGATACTTTTTAATAATCAGAAGTTTCTCACTGGAAATGTAATCAAGGGGAAAACGAGCTGCAGCAAAACAAAGAATTTAGATGTATTAAATTAGGTGCATGAGCGTGTGTTCACTTAATGAAACGGGGATTTAAGAGTGCAGTAATTGTCACCAATTACAGAGTGAAACAACCTCAAGTCTCATTTTCATTTTATCGGCTCTGAAGAACAGGCTTTGTGAGACTCTGGATGGTGGTCTTGGCCAGTTGGAACTCATAAATGCATTTTCCACGTCTAAACGGTTTAGAAAAGGCTTCATTCGGAGACGGATTTGATAAGTAACAGATAAGTTTTTGGACGTGAAGCTGCAATTACTCATGATGAGTGTTAATTATGAATAAGTGATGAGTCTGTTTTTAGACGTGGCCTCCTGCAGCAGAACGGAGAGAAACTGTGGCTGTGCTGCTTTCTCACACTGCTGTGTTGCCAGACTGGTTTTCTGTGTCCTTAAGCCATAAAGTGACCTAACCAGTCTTTAACACCAGTCACACCCACCACGGGCAGTAAACCTCCTCCTCTGTCCTGTGAATGACAAGCCAGTGTTTAGAACGCCAAACCCTCCCTGTAGGCGTCCAACTCCTCTGTACCAACACATCCACCCCACCCCTCCTGCAGATTACAACGTAACCCTTCACCTCTTTCCCTTCGTTTCCTTCACACGTTGCTTTCCTGCCACCGGTTGCCTCTTCAGGTCACAGATGAGCAGCTTTTCTTGACTTCCAGTGGCCCCTTCGTGCTTCTTGAGGGAGCTCAGGGGAGGTCTCAGACACTTCCAGCCCCTCGCCTTTACCCAAGGCAGCGAAGGGGGGGTTGGGGGTGTTTTCATCCAGCTGTCTCCCTCAGTCTTTGAGCCTGTGCTGCTTCACACCAGCTGCAGCCAGACATCAGGGAGGCAGTTCCAGCTGACACTCCACCGCATAAACAAAGGCCTCTTATGTACTTTCACACAAAACCCCTCATGTTCGGAGGAGGAAACTACTTAGAACATCAAGTATTAAAAGCGGACATGTATTAAAAACTGCTGAAGTATCTCAGAATCAGGAGTCTTTATTAATCCCAGCATAAATAAGTGCAAAAAAAATATTGTTGTGTAATTATAATGATGAGGTTTTAAGGTGGAATTAAAGTATATAAAGGGCTTACGTCCTGTCCCTTCCTCTGTGGCCTACAGGATTTAACCTCTTTAAAAAAAATGGGAATAGTTTTGTTTTAATCCCGTTCGTGTCATTGTAAGAGATAGTTTTTATCAGCCAAAGTCGCAGGTTGGGGTTAAGATAACAAAGGAACATGTAGTTTAATGTTCCACAGCTGAATCTTTCATCCCAGTTGTCATCGTACATGTCACCGACACCAAAGCAGCCACCGCCTGTGCTTGTTTTACGCTTCTAATGTGACACCGGTTTGCAAAACAAGCCACCGGTAGCTTAGACGTGATGTCAGCTGGTATCAGACAGTATCCAGCTCCAACCTCAAAACACAACAGAACTTATATTTTCTGCAGCAATTAACTGTTTCTACATTTTCCCCAAACAAACAAACAAAAAAAATGTACTTTAGAAAATATGCAATTTGCAAAGAGTTCATAAAAATCTAGGTCATCATAACAAAGGTTTATGTCATGTCACTTTACAGATAGATACAGATATTATATTGCACTTGTCGGAACCAGACTCAAGCCAATTTTAAGTAAATACTCGTTGACAGTGGACGGAAAAACATCCTTTTAAACAGGCAGAAACCTCGAGCAAATCAGATGGGTAATGGAGGGGGGGGGGCACATGGGTGCACAGCAAATTGAGCTAGAACATTAAAAGTCGACCAGCTTGTAATAATAATAATAATAATACATCGAACTTCTATAGCGCTTTTTTGGACACTCAAAGACGCTTCACATTGAAACAAAACAAAGACAACAGAAAAACAATTACAATTAAGCAAAAGCCAGTTTAAACAGATGAGTTTTTTTTTAAGTTTTCTTTAAAACTTTGTGGCAGTGAGTTCCAGAGGGAGGGGGGCAGCAGCAGCGAAGGCTCGATCCCTCAAGGTTCCGTGCTTAGTGCGGATGATAGGTGTGAGGAGGCGGGTGGGACGGTGTAATGTACTAGTATAATGACCAATAGCAAGAACAAACGTCCATAACTGTTACTACTACTACTACAAATACAAGTATTAACAGCAGGTTAGGAAACTGGTGCTATTATTTTACTGCCCTGGGAAGACTATCAACTATATGCATTTGATTACACAGCTACATTTGGGTGTCATCTGCATATAATGATATAAAATGACATAATTTCAGTTCAGACTTGTGCGTCATGATTAAATAAGTGACTATAACATAGACAGAATTGCCCTGTGTTCTGATATCCATACTTCCATGAGTACACTTTTACAAACTACACAGATTTCAGCAGGTCAGTGTTGTTCCAAACCGTACACTCCGTGGTGCACTTACCGGAAATTACGATCGCGACTCCCGCCCAGCTCGTCATGCCACAAAAAAACCATCCCCGACTTCGCTATGATTTAACCCTTCACGCACCTCTACCTTGAAAATGAGTTTGTGCATGAACGCTGTATGGAAAATGCAACGCCGTCGCCAACTTATATTTGTTAGGTTCAGCGGCTACAGGCGATGCCGGTCCGGTAGCCATTTTTATTTTATTTTTCGAGCCACGTTGGCATCGCCTGTTCTGAAGATGGCGGTCGTTGAGTGCGAAAAGTGTACATCGTTCCACACTTCATGATTTGACTTCATGATTTTGACTGTTATGAGTGCACCATCTTTAAGTACACTTATTTTCGCTGCGATCGTAATGGAACACCCTTCGTACTCAAAATTGGTACGATAAGTACGGAAAGTATGAACATTGGAACACAGCTCTGAATCCACACAGAGCACTAACACCTTGTTCTGCAGCTTCCGTCACTTCTGCAGAGTTTTAGTGCCATTTTTTTTGTTTTATTTTACTCTTAATGCTCTTGTCAGTTTGGTTTCGTGCTGAATCCTACAGTTGTTTTCCGTATAAATGCTCCGTTAGATCGAATGTGGACCGCTGAGCAGCCGGGAGCTCAGATTAAAGTGGCTGTAAATCATATTAGGCTGTAGCTTCACTGCCATCGGCACAAAACATTGACCTTGGGTTTCTGACACGTTATGAAGGGGACAATAGTTGGATTAGACGACCGGTCGCACGCACTCGAGACTCGTTCCTGGGCTAAGAACTTCCCATCGTGGAGGAAAACAAAAAGCGTTGCGGGTATAAAGCCCCGTCAAGAAGGTGGAGGAGCTCACACGAGGATAGAGCAGACTGCAAAGGTCACGACGGGTCATCATTAAAGTGTCACATGGTCAGCTGTAGCGTCGTTTAGATCTGCTGAATGACAGGCTTTGAGCCGTGAGGCCGGTTAACCAGCTTAGGCAGCCAAATGCCAAAGCCTCTGAGGGAAGTCGAGAAGACGAGGGGAGTGGGGGCGGGGGGGGGGGTCGACCCTAAGGCAGCGTGTTTTTAGAGTATACTTAACACGCTAAGTATTCTGTGATGAAAGATACTCGCCACCCCGCGCCTTCGAGATGACGAAACTGAACGGTGAACAGATGTCCCACGTGGAAAGTATGGAAAACATGTCAGCACAGACGAGGAAAAAAAAAACACTATGAAATATAAAGTTTAACTAATAGTGACAAAAATAATGACTTTGTATCAACACGATAACTGTCAAAGTAATGGAAAAGTACCTGATAACGAAAAATAAAATAATAAATAAGTGAAATTAAAAAAATACTGACTAAAAAAGTCAAAATTCTGAGATTTATCAACATGAACTAACATTTATTAAGAACATTTAAGCCTCTTCTTTCAGCTACACATTATAATAACATGGGAAAGTATGAAAAACATGTCAGCATAGACAAGGAAAAAAAACCCACAGAAATATAAAGTTTAACCAATAGTGACAAAAATAATCACTTCATATCAACACGATAACTGTCAAAGTAATGAAAAAGTACCTGATAATTACAAAAATGAAGCATCAAAATAAATAAGTCAATGAAAAGTAAAATAATAAATAAATTAAATTAAGAAATTAAATGAAAAATAAGTGAAATAAAAAAGAAAATTAATAGCTTGATCTCAAAGTAATGACTTAATGACTGAAAATAATCCCCCCCCCCCCAAAAAAAAAAAAAAAAAAATCAAAATAATTTAACTTTATAGTACCTTGAAATAACAAGTTAATATCTCAAAATACTCTTTCATTTTCTAAAATAAATAAATAAATAAATTAAAAAAAAGGCAAAATTATGGGATTTAGAAACACAAACTAAGCTTTATCAATAACTTTATAATAACATGAGAAAGTATGAAAAACTTAAATAAAATATAAAGTAAATAATAGTGACTTAATGTCTCTCAGTATCAACTCTCAAAAATGATGAGAAACATGAAACAACCTTTATCATAATAGAAATACCATCGTTGTTTCCATGACTTCCTACACGTGTGACTAACACCAGCTGTGATGTTTCCACACAGAACCACAACAACTGGAATGAACTGAAAACCATGATCAGCTTCTATCAGTGCTGCTGATCTGTGTACTTTGGAAACACTTCCTCTGCTGAGGTCTTCATTTTGTTTTGCAGAAAACACACACACACACCTGTTGGCGTGTTTGCGGCGCACACGTGTGGACGTGGTCGTCACGGCAGCTGCAGAAGCAGAACAAGGCGCTCCAGTGTGTCCTCAGACATCTAGGACATGACTTTACAGGAGCGTATCGCCACCAGCGCTTGTGCCGTTCACTCCCCCCCTGAGTTTCACCATGTGGAAGTAGATGAGGCATAAATCAGTGCCGGTGAGCGTGGACGAAGGTGGGCGGAGCCTGTGGAATATAACACCAGAGCACGTAGAGGTCATCGGACGGCTTATGGTCAGAGATGCCTCACATTCCTCACAAAGAAATGAGGCTACAATATTAATAGGAGGTGCTTTCCACTGCGAACTTCTGTTTATGTCGGGGGGGGGTCAAACTCATGTTGGTTCAGGGGCCACATCCAACCCAATACGACCTGAAGTGGGCCGGATCATTACAATAATAACATAATAATATATGTTATCAATTATAGCTACTGGGTAGCTCAGTGGTTTACGCCGCTGACCTCGGTGTGGAAGGTGGCTGGTTCAAGACTTAGGTGGGCCCTTGGGAAAGGTCCTTTACGTTATACAGGTAGTCCTTGGTAGTCGACGTATCCGACTTAGGTTATTTCGACTATACGACACTGGAGCCTTGTCCACCATTACTGTACGATGCCGAAATCTCATCCACCATTACTACATAACGCCAAAATCGTCTGCCATTACTGTATGACGCTGAAATCTCGTCCGCCATTACTGTACAACCCTGAAATCGTGTGCCATTACTGTAGATACATACAATACATACAATAAGTACAGTATCTTTTTTTCTACTTTATTTTATTAATATGAAGTATAATACATATATTTGAATAGTTATTTACAGATTTAGGGGGTATTTCGGGGTACTAAAGGGTTAATTCTGACTTATGCGGAAATTTGGGTTACGTCGACAGCGTAGGAATGGAAATCGTTCGTAACCCGTGGACTACCTGTATATCCCGAGGGGGCGCAAGCCTCATTGTGTCGGTTCCAAGTCCGGTTGTGTCAGGAAGGGCATCCGACGTGAAAACCTCTGACAAATCAACATGCAAAGGTGATTCGCTGTGGCGACCCCTGAAGGGAAAAATCTGGATTGGTCTCAACACGCAGGGTTTCAGAACATCGTAGACCTGAACTTCGCTAAAGTTGTCTTGTCCTGAATCTGTGTCTGAACTGAGATTAACTCAGCGTTGAAATGAATCTCACGCTGAGTCGATAAATCTGTGCATCCCTAGTTTTTCCTCAGGTTATTTTGACCCCAGTAAAAAAACAAAACAACAAAAAACAACACAACAAACACCTTTGAACTGGTGAATCCGTTGAAACGCTCATCGTTCTTATCTCCACGTACAAGCTGCCACTTAAATAACAGCATTTACGTTCCAGACGGATTCTCGTTATCTGTTGGTTTCAAATGGAATCCAACCCCCCCCCCCCAAAAAAAAACCTGAAGTGGCTGACACAGCACCTAACTGGGGTTTAGAGCTGAATGACTGCAGATGAATCCACTCTGTTGCTCTGCAACGTTCAGCTCTGCACGCTATAATCTACTGCAGTCCATTGATTAGCATTGAGGTAAGTGGAGGGGAAAGCAAAGTTGGCCAATCCATCACCCGGGGGAGGGGGGGGGGGGTCTCTGTCTCTGTCAGGATTAAACAGTCAGGAGGAGCAGTGATGGCGTGGGTTAAGACCTCGCGCCGCTTTGAAGTCATGTTAAATATTGACCCGGCAATCTGAGTCGCATCATGTTCACATTCAAGACAAAGCAGAAGGTTGTGTTTCGTCAAAGTCTTTTTATTTGGTTGCTCGTTATTCACATCTGTGCAGGAAAACATTCAGAACCCAGAAACAAACCAGTCTTTTTTTTAGAGTATCTTGGTAGTGTTTTGTGCCGAGTTTGCACTTTTTGTATTCTTCATTAAAAAGTGCCGACACTTGCCACTGCTTTTCGCAAATTTTAGTATAAAACTGGCAGGACTGACGGCTGTTTCTGAGACCGATAATACAGATTCGATACCCGGGGAAGTGTCTGCAGCTGCGCGGCGACGAACCGTAGACACGTTGCATAGTTGCGCAGGACAAAAAGTGTCCTGACAAGTTGTGGGTTTGGAGGCAAAAGTCCTGAGGTGAAGACAAAGTGCTTCAGATTATGAGCGGATCATTTGTTTTTCCTCAGGAGGGGGCGGGGCTTCGTTACAATCTAAGAAAGTCTAAATCTCTGAGCCCACCCACCAAAAAAAAATACCCCCTCCTTCCAAAACGAAACCAAGTCCAATCACTCTTTGAGCTTCGCCTCCAAAAAGTTCTGGATCTTGTTCAGGTTTTCCTCCTGCTGCCCCAGAGCCTCCAGTAACAGGCCCATCGGAGAACGCTTCAGCCCGGCGCCTTCCATCCGATTCTCCAGTTTGTTCTTCATGTTGCGGAGGCGAAAGGAAGCGTGTGCACATATCACTGAAAGACAGATGGGAACGCGACGGTTAATGCTGGAAAGGTTTGGCAAAAACAAACTCATAAACGTGTCTGAGTAAGAGGCCGAAGGCGTCGGATCCCAAACACACTTCATTCGTTTCAGTTCAAGGTGAACGCGGGAACACTGCGACCGTTAAAGTCTGAAAAGATTCATTATAGAAAATCAGGTATTTTATCTGCTAATGGATTTGATTTCAGCCTGTATTCACTTATAATAATGATAGATAGATAGATAGATAGATAGATAGATAGATAGATAGATAGATAGATAGATAGATAGATAGATAGA
>JAPSES010000211.1:18228916-18244971 GCA_029822895.1 Maxillicosta whitleyi | reverse complement strand
TCCCAATAGCCACAAGGGGGCGCAAGCCTCATTGTGCCGGTCCCAAGCCCGGTTGTGTCAGGAAGGGCATCCGACGTTAAAAAAAAAGAAAAAAACTCTGCCAAATAAACATGCGAAGGTGATTCGATGTGGCAACCCCGAAAGAAAAAAGCCAAACGAAATCATCACTGTTTTCTGTCTAATAACAAAGCTAAGCTAACACAGCTACAATGTAAACTATCAGCTGATGCAGCAGGTGAAGATCAACAACATATAAATGTCCGTGAGTTTTAATTTGAAGAAGAAAAACCTTTTATTTTACTGCCCCCCCCCAGTCAGTGTGGATGTACTACACTGATGAGGGGATGAAATACAGATTCATGTACAAATACACAACCGTCCCTTTAAAAGCTGAATGTCAGGACGCCAATTAACGAGTGTCGCTGCGAATGTGACTCAAACAGAAACGACACGGTTCGACTCTCCCCGGCGTGAAATGAAACCGGGCATTTCCACGGCTGTCAAATGTGCCCGAAGTTAAAATGGCAGGTGATTAATTAGCTTTACCTGCGTCCACTTCCACGGCCGGAGATGATCATTAAAATCAGTTTTTCAGCTGCACGTATTGAGGCGTAAATAATGATGACGTGAACACACGGACGTCAAAAGTGCGTTTAGCGTCAAAACTACACCGAGCAACAGGTGCAAACATTTACCGTGTGTAAACATTACATCCCATCATTCCGGGACAGAAAATCCAGTTGAAAGTTGCGCTAATGTTCCGTACGCCTCCCTAACGTAACACGCCGCTGTTCTGTTCAGGGCCCGTCTGTAAAAATGAAAACCCCCGATTGTTTAATTTCCTTCGGCGCCGTCAAACACTGCTGTCGTGAGTTTAATACATTTATCCAACCGCAGGAAATGAATAATTTACTGACTCATCGTTTAATTGAAAGGCTCTGAAACGAGTAAAGTAGGCGACGAGCTCATATTAGCCGCAGATATGTCCGTTTGTAATCACTCCAGGACGCTCTAAGATGAACACCCCGCAGTAATGAACGCTCCTCCTCCTCCATTAGCCGGATATTGTTAAGTAGCGTTAAAGCGCCGACCCGATAGAGATGATGATCAGCGGCTGAAAATCAACCTGGTGGGGGGGGGGGACCTTTGTGTCAGAAAACTTCTCAAAGACGATGGTATGAGATCAGCTCTGGTTACAAAGACAATATTAAAATAATGACACTGAACACAGACTCAAACTGTTCTCTTTAAAGCAGGGGTGTCAAATGTGCGGTCCGCGGTCCAAAAGTGGCCCGACGAAGGTTCCGATCCTGCCCACGGGATTAATTAAGTTCAGATATTAACAGTCATGCTGGTTTTAGTACAAACCAGTATGATCTGAAGTCAAATGAGAGCAGAATAACCACTAAAAAATTACTAATTTAATGTGAAAATATTACATTACACCTATAAATAATATAATGACAACTGCAATTGTCTCTCTCTTTTTTTTTTTTTTTTTAATCCAATCCAACTTTATTTGTAAAGCGCTTTAAAACAACCACAAAAAAAAATAAATAAATAAATAAATAAATAAATAAATAAAACAACCACAGTGGACTAAAGAGCTGTACAGAAAATAAATAAATAAATAAAGAAGAATAGATTAAAAACATAAAAGCCATACTATTCTATCTTATTTTATCTTATCGTATCTTATTTTATTTGATCTTATTTGATCTTTTTTTATTTGATCTTTTTTTTTCCTACCTGATCATAAATCGGATAATGCGGACGCTGCTGTGCGTCGTGTGCAGTGTGTGCGTTGTGCGTTTGCAGCTGTGCTGTTTTTATTTCGGTGGGTTCACAGGTTGAAAATGTGCCGTTAAAGCCTCTGGGTGTTTCTGCTTCCTGCACTCTCATGTTTGCTGTTGTTGTGTCGGTTCTTCCACCTGCTGTGCGTTTACAGCTTCCTGTAGCCGTCGGACTCTGATCACAATGGGCCGGTGTCAGGATGTGCCAGACCGGGTTCTGTTGTTGAACCAGCAGGATGTTGACGCTGAGGTTTTTGGCTTTGTTTATTTTTTTTATTTTTTCCTTTTATGTATTTGCAGTTACATCAGAACGGATAACCCACTTTTTTACCGTGTCATACTTGTGTGTCCTTTTCAGACGGATTCAGAAACTTTTTAATCTTGTAATCCATAAAAGGGAACCCAGATAAAACCCAACAGGATCTAAGACGAGCCCGTTTGTGGTTAACAGAGGAGGGAGTGTGTTATTATGTACAACTGTGTCACACTGAGAGGATCCAGGGTGACGTTTTACAGCAGAGGAAACGTATTCATCCTCATGCAGTCCAACATCCAATCCAACTTTATTTATAAAGCGTTACAATTTTTTATTACATTTTTTACAATCTCATTTTAACATAGCATCAGGGAAATTGGAACTAGGTTCATGTTATCTGCTGTTTTCATAACAGTTTTAATCATTATAACATAGATTTCAGTGAAATTATTTGTAAATGCTAGGCCTATTAATAGTATCATTGTATTAGCCTTAGCAACACTTAGCAATTACTATCAGTACACTATTCAAAGGTTGCATTAACAGAGAATATTCTGTAAATTCCCGATTTTTTTATTATTAAAATTTATTACAAAATGCGGCAGTTTATTACAAAATGAAATAAGATACTTTATTAATCTCACAGTGGAGAAATTTACAAATGAAAAAGTTGTTATATTTTGGACGTGAACCACTGATCTACCCAGTCGCTATTTATCATATTGTTCTGAAAGTGGCCCCTAAACCAGTCAAATCCATCCAATTCCATCCGTTTTTATTTATAAAGCACACATTTAAACTGAACGGTAAAATAAATACTATAAAAACATGTGGCTGTGGGGATCTCCTGAACCTGTTACGCCTCTGTTTCAATCCAAACATATTCTATATATAACATAATAACCTCGCATTTTTGCTAAAACACCCCAGAACAATTGAACTATTTTTTATTTCCAGTCATTTTAACAGGTACATTTGCCATTCATAGGCCTATAATTACATAATTGTTGCGTATTGATGTTAAAATTACCTTTCGGTTTGACGCCGCCGCCCTGTGCAACACTCATGTCAGCCTCTGTTTTACGGCATGAAATCAAATTACAATAATTACAGTACTCAGACAGAACATTGGGTTTTCACTGCCAAATTGCAAACAGCCCCATTATTTTCATAATGAGATTAGCGGTGCATTAACCCCTCCAGCTTGTTTTTCTGCGTGTGACTTTAGATTCCACCGATATGTGGCTTTAATTAAAGGACTAAGTGACCTGTTTCTCTCCTCTGGGTTGGAATCCAGCACACTGCCTCCAGCTAAGCTCCACTTCAGTATCGCTAATCCCGACTAAAACTGCAGCCATCATAATATACACTGTTTCAGCTTAAAGCCCATGCACTCCGCCATCACCCCCCCCCCTCCCTTTATGCTCCGCCCTCACCCATAAGGGAATCCCCTATATAGGAGGAGCGCGGCCATTTCCCCGTCTCCCTGTTGCTGTTGCCAGGCAGTTTGCGTCGGATGAATTAGTCAGCTCTCTTGTTTGAAAGCCTCTTAAGCGGCGTCTCCTTAAGCTGCGCGGTGGCGAAGGCCGCGGTACCGTAGCACCGCCGTATGGTTCCACGCCGGGTGGGGTGTCTCCTTCAGTAAATAGGTTTAATTGAGTAATGGGATCTCTTAAGTGTTGCTGTAGGATGGTGCAAGTGCACAGTGTTGTTTAAGAACTGTTGGGAAACTAATCCCGTGGAAATGGGAGGATGAAACTATTGCCTAGAAACAGCACGTCTATTTGGAGAATTCTAGAGTAGGACACGTTTGGTGTAGAAAACAAAAAAACAAAAACAAACAGGAGGGAAAGGGAAGAGATGGGTGAGAGAAATTCTCTGATACTAAAGGTTGATGGAAAGTGGGTTTGTAGTGGTAGGTATAGTTAAAAAAAACAGACTTTATGTTTATAGTAGACTAGTTGTCATGTTGGCCTTATGGAAGTGACTATATTTGGACAAAATGAACAGAATTTTAGGAAAATGAAGGGATGTTCTATATCATTTTAGTAAAAAAAAAAACAAAAAAAAAACACAACAACAACAAAAACAGACTATGTAATTAGTAGACTAGTTGTCATGTTGGCCTTATGGAAGTGACTATATTTGGACAAAACGAGCAGAATTTTAGGAAAATGAAGGGAAGTTCTTTGTCATTTTACAGTATTGGTAATGAAACCCAATTAAAGATGTGACGGAAACACCCAAAATCCAACTCAGGTGAGCAAACTGTCCGACATGGCAACCGTCTAAACCTCTGAACAACAAATAAACAACAAATAATAAACACAAAAACAAAGGAGGCAAAGGGAAAAAATGGTTTCCAAGAGAAACACTTTGATACTCAAGGTTGACAGATAGTGGGTATTTAGAGGTGGATATAGATTTTTTTTATATATAATGCAATGTCAGTAGCAGACTTGTTGTCATGTTGGCCTTATGGAAGTGACTATATTTAGACAAAACGGGCAGAACTGTAGAACATGAAGGGAGGGTCTGTGTCATTTTACATGTTTGATGTAGATGAAAAGAAAAAACCAGAGGAAGCAAAGGGAAGAGATGGTTTTTTAAGTTCATATCAGAGACATTCTTTGATATTAGAGGTTGATGGATCATGGTTTTAGAGGTAGATATAGTAAAAAAAAAATAAAAAAAAAACAGGTTCTAAGCAATTAGTTGAAGCTTTATGGAAGTGATCATATTTGGTGAAAGGATGGAGTAATGTAGGAATGTGATGGCTTCGTGTTATTTTACAGTATTTTGTGATCCATCCATTCAATCATCCATCCACCCATTCATCAATCCATCCATAATCACTCCATCCATCCATCCATCTATCATGTACCCTATTAACAGATCTTCCCAAAATCCATCTCTGCAGGTGACTAAACTATCCATCGTAGCATCTAGTGACCATCAGTGGTATTACAACTTTAAGATACTTCTCCATTGGCTCCATTTTCCTAATTAGCAAATGTGAATAAACAATTAACACAACCACAACCCCTCTCCAATAAACTGTTGTCATTTTAAATCTATTAAAACTCTTTGAAATGCATCTCTGATATTATTAGAAACCATAAAATTCAATAACTGAATTTCATATGTGGATTATTATTATTTTTCTTTACTTTTGAACTTCTGCCAAAACCAATAACTTGTAAAATGTCGTGCCAGTTAATCTGCCAAAGTCTATTTGACATCAACAGTATTTACTGTCTTTTAATTTGTTGACTCTTTACCATCTCACATCTGTCTTTTCGATGTGAAGTCATAGCGGCTGGTTGGTTTACCCTAACACTGAGCATGAAGACACCTTTTAACATAAGCCTTTGTAGCGTCGTGCCTTTAAAGTGACATGTCTTGTTTGTTTAATCTCAGCAAAGGGCGAAGAGTACAAATACAAGGTTTTGAAATTTTTTTGGAGCAATAAAGAAAAAGTCAACAAGACAACAAAACACACATTGAACCTGTCAGGCAGGTACTTGGTCAAGATTCAAGACAAAAAAGTGCTCAGTGCTCCACCAGGCGTCAGTATAGCAGCATGGATAAGTAAAAATATGAAATAAACTAAATAAATAAGATGAAATAAATAAAAACAAGACACAATTAAACACAATAAAAATCTGTCAAAATAAAAAACAGTCTCTGGGATAAAAAAAACAGGATATGAACATAGTATTTACAAATTAAAAGTCATAATAAATAGAGAAAAGAAATAGGATAAATAACTAAATATGTGAATGAAGTGCACTGTCACCATTTCTTATTAAGCTGAGTGACAGCGACGGGAACAAAGCTGTTTTTATAACACTGTGAACTGCAGATACTCGTCACACCTCATATAAACCCCCAAAATACCTTCCATATTCTGTCTTCGTAGAGTTAAAGATGCTGCTCTAACTTACATCCTCGCAGGTATCAGATCACTGTGGAACAGCTGAAGCCTTTGAAAAGTTTTCATGTTTGCCCTAAATTCCGAAAAGCTGAAGATGTTGCATTAAAATTTAAGACGAGAATCTCTTTGTTTTTCCTTTTGCTTTCTTTGAGGCATGGCGCGCACTAATATCTCATCATGTTTAATGGTGTTCAGAGAAACTAATGATCAAGTCCTTATGGGCCTGTTGGGTAGATGAAAGCCCTCAATGGAATTTGATCTGTTTCCAAGTAGTTCACAGAAGTGTTTGGTGCATGCATTGTAATGAGCTGAACTTGCGTTTTTCTCAAAACTGTTGATGCTGCACATAACTCCGAATCTCACAAGGATACAGGGGAAGCTGCTGCTGCTGTTGTTGTTGTTGTTGTTCTTAGGCGCTGTGGTAATTGCTACATTTACAACAAACATGACATATTGTGTAAAATAGGGTAATACTTGCATAGAAAAGCGTAATTATATACAGTACACTGTTTTCATTGCGACCACGGGGCTCGTTTGTGCTAATCACATTTATTTTCTGTCTTTTTCAGGGTGTTTGGCGACAGAAGATCTTTGTGTTACCCCAAACTTGGCCTCAAACCCTGACCCTTTCACCGGACTGACCTACCTCTTTAGTGGAAAGTCTGGTACATGACTGTAACACACCATCTCCAAAAGTCATCAGCCCCTCCCCAGCATGGCTAGACGGAGGTTAGACCGCTGTGTTCTGGGCCACTTATTCTACGGCCTGGTTCTGGTTTCCACTGGACTATGTTTTGCGCAAAGCAATGAGTGTCCTCAGCTTTGTGTATGTGAGATCAGGCCCTGGTTCACCCCTCAGTCCACCTACCGAGAAGCCATCACAGTAGATTGCAATGATCTGCGCTTGACACGCATCCCGGGGAACCTCTCCAGCGATACTCAGGTTCTCCTCCTACAGAGCAATTACATCGCCAGGACCAGCGAGGAACTGGAGCAGCTTTTCAACCTGACCGAGCTGGACCTGTCCCAGAACAACTTCAGTAGCATCCGTGATGTTGGCCTTACCAATATGTCCCAGCTCACCACCCTTCACCTGGAGGAGAACCAGATCACTGAAATGCCTGACTACTGTCTGCAGGACCTCAGCAACCTGCAGGAGCTCTACATCAACCACAATCAGATCAATTCCATCTCCGCCAATGCCTTCTCTGGGCTCCATAACCTGCTCAGGCTTCACCTCAACTCCAACAAGCTCAACACCATTAACAGCCAGTGGTTCGAGTCTACACCCAATCTAGAGATTCTCATGATTGGGGAGAACCCAGTTGTTGGAATAATGGACTTTAACTTCAAGCCACTGGGGAATCTTAGAAGCCTTGTTTTGGCTGGGATGGATCTAACGGACATCCCAGGAAATGCCTTTGTGGGGCTTGACAATCTCGAGAGCCTTTCTTTCTATGACAACAAGCTGGTTAGAGTTCCTCAGAGAGCCCTCCAGAAGCTACCAAACCTCAAGTTTTTGGATTTGAACAAAAATCCTGTGCACAAGATTCAGGAAGGAGATTTCAAGAATATGCTGAGATTAAAAGAGCTGGGTATAAACAACATGGTGGAGCTGGTATCTATTGATCGGTTTGCATTGGATAACCTTCCCGAACTCACCAAACTGGAGGCTACAAACAATCCAAAGTTTTCCTTCATCAATCGACAGGCCTTTCGTGATGTTCCAGCCTTGGAGAGTCTAATGCTCAACAATAACGCCCTGAACTCCCTCTACCAGTCCACGGTAGATGCCCTTCCAAACCTGCGTGAGATCAGCATCCACAGCAACCCCCTTCGCTGTGACTGCGTCATTCAGTGGATGGACTCCAACAAAACCACTGTCCGCTTCATGGAGCCTTTGTCCATGTTTTGTGCTATGCCAGCAGAGCTCAGGGGGATGCATGTCCGGGAGGTGCTACAAAAAGACTTGGTGAACCAGTGCTTGCCAATGATTTCACACGATACCTTCCCCAGTCACCTCAACTTGGATATTGGCATGACTGTAGACCTGGACTGCAGAGCTATGTCTCAACCTGAGCCTGAGATCTACTGGGTGACACCAATGGGGAACAGAGTGATAGTGGAAATGCTGTCTGATAAGTACAAACTCAACAGTGAAGGCACATTGAGGATCTCCGACATACAAGTGGAAGACTCCGGCAGATACACCTGCGTGGCTCGAAATTCAGAAGGAGCCGATACTAGAGTAACAGCCATAAGGGTGAATGGTACTCTGTTGGACAGCGCTCAGCTCATGAAGATCTACGTAAAACAGACTGAGTCGCATTCCATCCTCGTTTCCTGGAAGGTGAACTCAAATGTAATGACCTCTAACCTCAAGTGGTCATCAGCAACTATGAAAATAGACAACCCACATATTACGTACACTGCCCGGGTACCTGTGGATGTCCACGAGTACAACCTCACGCACCTTCAACCAGCGACCGAGTACGAGGTTTGCCTCACCGTCTCCAGCATTCGCCAGCAAACGCAGAAGTCGTGTGTTAACGTGACGACAAAGCAGGCGACTTTCGCTGTGGAAATATCCGACCAGGGTACGAACACTGCTCTGGCAGCCGTCATGGGGACGATGTTTGCCATCATCAGTCTGGCTTCCCTTGGAGTATACATTGCTAAGAGGTGGAAGAGGAAAAACTACCATCATTCCTTGAAAAAGTACATGCAGAAAACCTCGTCAATACCACTGAATGAGCTGTACCCTCCCCTTATCAACTTGTGGGAGGCAGACAGCGAGAAGGAGAAGGAGGGTTCATCAGAGACCAAACCCAGCCAGGTCGACACCACACGGAGCTATTACATGTGGTGAGAAGATCCAGAATAGACATGTTTCCTTCAGGAGCACAAATATACATATTTGCTTCTTTGTGTAAAAGTGAATGGAATTCTGAAGTGAATTCTCGCTCAAGTTGCTTCTTTGTTTTCTTCTCTTCTCAGACTTGCTCTTGGAAGCAAATGTCGAATCGACATTTCAGATTTTAGTTTAGCAAACTGCCTTTTTACCTCTCGTCCCAATTTAACACTCAATATGGCAGCTTTGTTTAGCTTCCTGGACTTAGTAGTCACTGTGCTTTATTTTTAGTACTTGTTTTGATGAACACAGCATGAGTATTGTCACGGGTTCAGTGAGCGTGAGCAAAGCAGAAGCTGAAATCCAACCTGTTTTTGACATGTTTCTCTGGCAGAACTGTTAGAGACTGCAATCTTTCTTTCTCTTGTAAAACAGTTTCACTGTTGACTGTTGTGCACTGAAATATATATATACTAATTTGTCTATTGACTCAAATATAAGCTGACGAAGTACATTTAGACTTGATATACCGTCTATTGAATAATGTTAGCAATTCCTTCTGTAATGTTGTATCAGCTATGATTTCAGTTACTTTTTTGTACATTAATTAACAGTATGTTTGATTTAGACTTTACGTTTGCAGAGCGACTACTGTAAACCAGCAATAGAAATATGAATGTTATAAACTAGGTTAGTAGATGTAAGGCTTTTTTAATTTAATAAATATTTCTTTTCTTATTTTGCTAGAATATGTCTACAATCACTGGTTTTGTTGTGGTTTACACACACAAACATGTTGTTTATCGAGGAGCAAATTAAATAAAATCTTCTTTCCTCATATTTTTTAAACACTGATGTCAGGACTGTCATTTTTATATTGTGTATTTAATTTGCGTTTATAGATTTTAATGATTGTGCTTTGGCGAAACATGGAAGCAAATGTTTATAAGCTTGAAAAACAATCATCTTAAATTAAGCTCTTTCATTAGGATTTTAATAAGTTGAGTGTGATGGGCGTAGCTGTAGGTGTTCATTTGTGACTTACTGTAAGTGTGGATCGAGGGGGGAAGATGTAGACTGCAGTGTGTTTGGTTCTGCAAAGCAATTATCTGGAATAATTTACATTCTACTCCCAGAAGAATATAATTACTGCACAATATGCCTTCGAGTACATACAGTGGCTTCAAAAACAAAGGAATTAGTCGCTGAAAATGGGGAAAGCGGATGTTGTTCCTGGATGTCTCATTCGCATCTTGTTATGTTTTAGGAGACGAGTGAACCAAGTCAAAGAGGGAACACTGGGAGTTTGTTTCAGAGAAATAAAGCTGATCTGAGAAGACGGTGATTATGGATAATGGACAGTTACCGCACCTACAGCCGGCAGTGTTCCTCGCCTCAGATTCTCACCATTTTCTGCATCTGTTATGAAACGAACAACATAACTGACGCTGCAAATAACTTCAGAGTGCCTCACGGTGTATTTTCATATCCCCGTTTCATTATAAGGAGCTTTTCTGAAGGCTGTTGCAGAGTTATTCGGAGCTTGTTAATGTCGCTTCAAGGTCCGTAACTTCACCGTAATGCAAATCCTGATCTCAGCTGCTCGCTGTCTAAAAAAGTGGATCTCCGGCGGGAGTCCGGAGCTCTGTTTGTTTCTGATGTTGACTGACAGCTCTGGGCTTTGTGGTGCAATCAAACCATCTCCATTTGGTCTCCCATGACAACGTGCTCAGTCTCCTGCATGCTCTCCCCGCCCCTTTTCTCCTCAATTACAGCTGGAATTGAGACAAATGCTCTACCGCTATAACAGAGAACAACAGACAGCTCATCAAGACTCCAGGATGTTGCGTTGGCTTTTTGTGTTGTGTACATGTTACATCTTCCAAAGCACTTTCTTTTCATAGCTGTACTATAATTATGATGAAGATCTGGGAATTAACTCCTTGTGTTGGGATTTGCTTTGTGCAAGGAGGTAAACATTTGTTGACATTAGCTAGCTCCATTTCTATGCTAATGTTGGTCTGGTACCGTCCGTAATATGAGCCTAGCACAGCTTTTTTTACTCAAGTAATGTCCAAATCTTCTCAAATGAAAGGTTTTATGTTGGATTCTTAGAGCAGGGCCTTTCCAATGCCATCAAAACCACGTCTACATCGTGGAAAAAATGATTGGACCATCAAATGTCATCAGAAACAATGGTTTTGCATTCAAGCCCTAACTCCTGTGTGTGTCATGTGACTAAAACGGACAGAAAAGAAAACATGGAATGAATAAAAAACCGTTTTTATGAAGAAAGCATTTTAAATGGAACAATATCAGCTCTGAAATTAAATTATTATTAGTTATTTTTGTTATTATTATTATATTTGTCCAAACAAATGTACCTTTAGTTGGACCAGGCATTAAAATGAACAAGAAACAAGGGGTGGTGTAATAAATTTTTCCACAACTGTAGATTAATTCCCTGTCAGTGCTTTAGACCAAAGTGCTGGTGAAGATGTAGCGTTGGTTCCACTTCACTGCTCTGAACCCTCACAGACCTAAACAGACAATAATAACCAAAAGCATCTACTGATCTAAACTGTTTTAATACCTGCTGATCCACTAATCCTATCAATACATGTAAATAATTGGTGTAAAATACAGTTTTTCAGCTTTTTATGGTCATCAGATTTGACCATATTTGGACATTCAGAGGCTCCGTTGTTACCATGGAAACACCCTCATCTTCTATAACAAGTTGGATCAATGACAGTGGATGGAAACACTGGGTTAATGATGGATTTTGCTGAAAAAGTCACTTTTTCTTCAGTTTTCTCTGTTTGTGATAAAATAACCTTTTTTGGACATCTACATTTTCAGTAGAATAAATATGGGAAAATACCTGATTTTTTTTTTTTTTACTGTAAAAACACAAAATGCAGAGGATAATATTATAGTAAATGGTAATAAATCACTCAAGAAAAGTTAAAGGTAGACAAAGAAACTATATTGTAACCACCACATATGTAGCACTGAGTGTTTACTGGTTAAATGTAGGAAAAATACATGATTTTCACTGGAAATTTAACATAAAAAGTGATAAGTCACTTGAAAAAGGGAAGCTATAGAGAGAAATTTACGTGGAAGTCGCCACAAAATTAACTCTAGGTTTAAGGGTTAACGCTAGGTGCTGTGTGTGTTGTGGTTAAGAATGCAGAGACTGAATTCCCTACAGGGACAACAAAGTGAGTTAACCTTTAACCTTGAAGATGCATCAGCTTTGAAACTGCTCATTCTGTTCAAAGCTACTAAAACTCACATCATCTACCACGGTATTCGTTCTCCTGCTCATTAAATACACAACACCTTTTCCCCGAGGTCAGGTCTCCTTCCTCCCTTTTGCCTCATTATATCTTATAATATCTTCTACATTCCTACATCTGTCATGTGCAATAAGCACTGATCTATAGGCATAAGGTTCATGTTTTCTATGTGTTTTCATCCCACCGTGGTAGGTTGATATTTAATAATTTAATAAACGCAAAATAAAAACTGAATACAATGAAAAAAAAAACAAAAAAACAATTAAAATAAAAAACACAAGGAGCTAATTTATCAGTTATAAGGAATATGGGTGTGTGTGTTAAAATGAAGGCAGTAAGGACAACAAATCATCAGGAAAATAAATGCAAATAAATCTAATCTGTGTGAATCTTACATATCAAACCTTTAATGTAATCATGTGATTTTAACCCAAAAAGACCCAGACCTACTTTTGTGGTAAATTGTCTGTGATTAACTTTTCTTAAGTGAATTATCACCATTTATTATAATGTTATCTGTATTTTTTTTTTCCCAGTGAAAATCTGGCATTTTCCTATATTTAATACATAGACTGTGTAGATCAGGGGGGGTTAAACTCATTTAAGTGGGCAGGACCAGTAAAATAATAATAGTGAGAAAAGTAAAAGTGGGTCATGTGCATTTAAAGGGCCAGCGCTCCAAACCACCTTTGTGGTGTCATTAGTCATAAATAATGTTGTAGATGGACCTGTGGAGTTGAATTAATGAAGAATTTAGACCCAAACAGAACATTTACAGTTTATGGAGAACACAGGGAGATGTTTAAAAATTCCATTTAAAAAAGAAAAATATCACTCTTGTAAGTTGTTTATCACCATTCATTACCTCAAGCCCTCTAAAAAGGAGGCAAATGGGTATATCCTTGTTGTTTGTTAACACTGTAACAGCAAAACTATTGGTTAAATTAATACCAAATTGGGTTTATAGTTTGCCAGTGACCCAGAATAGACGTAATTACAATTTGGGAAAAGTAGGTCAAAGTTAAAATTTTTTCTGAAATTTTAAAATATTTTTTTTCCTCATATTTACTTATTAATTAACATCAATTTTGTTTCAATTTACTTCAAACTTGGCACATATTGATATGCCAACATGATGCTAAAATAAGATACAATGCATCCAAGCGGTGGGGTTTGTGCCTGGCACCACTTGTTTAAAATATTATCCTCTGCATTTTATGTTTTTTTCAGTATAAATCAATGCTATATTTAATTTACTGACCGTGTATTCATTCATAAAATCTCATAAAATGTTTGAACATGTATAATTTCAGTTTTTTTATTATTATTATCTAAATATCACTCCTTTAAAGAAGATTAAATAGAGAAAAAATTCCATTAGGGAGCTGACACTGAAGTAAAAGTGGGTCCTGGGGGGTTAATACGGTCTTGAATCCAGCAGTGACAGATCTAGAATGTCATCTCTCTCCTATTTTCTGTGTGGGGGAAAAAAGGAAACATGATTAAATGGGTTAAACACATTTTTTGTCACAGTACTGCGATTCTTTGTGTGTAGAGACGTCCAGACGTATGGCAAGAAAAATGTCATTGAATGTCACGGACCCTTCAGGGAACCCGGTGTCCTGTGAATGATGAACGGAGGGCAGAGCCGCAGCCTTCCGCCGTTCGTTAAAAAGCCTCTACATTGAAACCGTTACTTTGAAGAATCGTCCGCCGTCCTTTTATCAGCGCCGAGGCTTTATGCCGACCCGGTGGGCCGCCCAGTGACGGACCGGAAATCAGCTCATTGGGACGCCTATCAATGAAAGCCCCTTTCAAAGCGTGAGCCGGAGCCTGCACCGTGTCCCATCCCGGTGGCCTGTTTCCATGACAACCCCTCCCTCCATCCACCTGCAGATGCTGGCAGCCAAGTGAGAAAAGTCCCCAGAGCTTGAAATACCACTGACAAGGTCAACACCCTGCAGGTGGGAAAGCACGAAGACATCATGTAGGCTTTCAGAGGTGTGGAGCGGCCCGAGCTGCATCTTTACGCTGAAGGTGAAGTTTAATGGCACCAAGGGCGTCTCCGACAGAGTCAGGCTCCTGCAGCCTGTCCAATACCAGCTGAACTATGTAGATGAGTGGAAGAAACAGGATAAGATGAGCCACAGTGTCATTCTGGAAACGTTTCATATTTCACGCAGAGCAGATACAGTAATCTCCCCTTCAAAGACTGAATGTGCCAAATAATGTTGTTTTTTTTTCTCCCCCAAACTGAGAAAAATGTGTAAAATACTGAGGAAAAACATGCACTGAGTCTGTTTACATGCACATGATATGATGATTATTAACTTTCTGGAGTTATCAGATGATAAGAAAGATAATAATGATGATGATGATGATGATGATGATAATGATAATAATAATACAGACAATAATAATAATGATGATGATGATGATAATGTTGATGATGACAATAAAAATAATAATAATGATGATGATAATAATAATGATGATGATGATAATAATAATAATGATGATGATAATAAAGATAATAATAATGATAATGATGCTGATGATAATTATAATAATAATGATTATAATAATAATGATGATGATAATAATAATGATGATGATGATAATAATAATAACAATAATGATGATGACGATAATAATGATGATGATAATAAAGATAATAATGATGATGATAATTATAATAATAATGATGATGATGATAATAATAATAATAATGATAATAACAATAATAATGATGATATTAATAATACTGATGATATCTGCTCTGTTTTTGAAGTATTTTACAAAATCCTCACATTCCATCCCACATTATATCTTTTTTTTCCAGATGGTTTTCCAGACGTGCTGACGGACGGTCGGGGGGTTTAAGGTCAGGTTACGGTCGACCTGTTTCTGCTCCAATACCCACAGCCTGCAGCGACTTTTTGTCTCAATATTTCTGCTCATTTCTAATATTCCTGCAGCTGCCACTGAGAGATATTAATCAAAATTTAATCTCAGCCCAGTGAGGAGTCAGAAGGCAGAACCTGAAGCTCTCCATCCACTTAAAGCCTGAGGGATTGTGAGTCTGTATTAAGGACTGGAGGATGAACCCGAGAGTGAAGACGGAGAAGTACAGGTGAGTAAAAATGAAAAAAAAAAAAAGTACCGTTCACAGTACACCTTCAGATCTGTGGATGGGTTTGATTTTCATATCTAGGTTGAATATAGTTTATGTTCTTATCTGCTGTTCAAGACGTTCTACAAAGGAACATCTAAAACAACCCAATTCCTGTCGTTTGAACTAGGGATGCACCGTTACCACGTACAAGTACTTCCATGTGAGTACTTCCTGATCCAGAGTACTGATATGAGTCCATGTTGTCGACTTATAATGAATTAAACGACCTCTCTCTGGTTTTCGTGCACATCCTGGACATTAAAAAACAAACAGCAGAACATGAAAACTGACTTAAGCCTCTCTTACATCCAGTCATGCGTGTGTTTAGAGATCGTGCAGACTCGGAATTCCTGTCCTGGCGTGGAATTGTCACAGGGTGAAAATTAAATCGGAGGGGAAGTATGCAGTAAGTACTTAATGAGTGGGCGTGTCTTACTCAAAAAGTGAGGAGCGCAAGTGTTCCGTACGCCTTTTTGGAAGTAGGAAGAAGTAAGAACGTAAGATCTGTACTTCTGTCGCACAACGATTGGTCGTGAATTACAAGTGAAGCAGAAATCGTACTTACAAAGTACGAGAAACGTAAGGAGCACGGAAGTATTAAGCAAGACAATTGTGCGTCAAATTGGAAGAACGCAGGTAATATCGCACTAATATCAGAGGCTGCACTGAGTCTGTTCATCATCCACTGTTTCCATCCAATATGGCGCTACCCAGAAGGAGGCGCCGACGTCTTTTACA
>JAPSES010000211.1:18176435-18188887 GCA_029822895.1 Maxillicosta whitleyi | reverse complement strand
AAGACAAAGATGTTTGCTTATTTTATTCATTTTATTGATTAATTTGTTCAGTTTGGTTCATTTTGGGTTTTTTTTGTTATTTTACTGATTATTTTATTTGTTGATTTTTTTTTTGTATTTTACGGATTATTTTTTCATTTTGTTGGATTTTTTTCAGTTTGTTGTTTTTGTTGATTAATCAGTTCATTTTGTTTCTTTGTTTATGATTAATTTGCTCATTATTTTATTCATTTTGTTAATTAATTTGTTCATTGTGTTAGTTTTTTGGTTATTTTGTTGATTTTTATTGAATTTTCCCGTCATTCTGTTCGTTGTTTTCTCCATTTTGTTCTTTTTATTTACTCATTTGTTCATTTTGTTGCTCATTTTATTCATTTTTCTGATTAATTTGTTCATTTGGTTGATCGTTTCATTCATTTTTTTTGGTTATTTTGTTCATTTTTGTTGAATTTTCTGTTCGTTGTTTTCTCCATTTTCTTCTTTTTTATTCACTCTTTTGTTCATTTTGTTGCTTATTTTATTGTTTTCACTGATTCATTTGTTCATTTTGGTTCATGCGGTTGATCATTTCATTCATTTTTTTTTTGGTTCTTTGACGTGTTTCCACGGTAACCACGGATCCAAATGGGGGTCGTATCTGATCGGGAAAAGACGCCGAAGTGTATTTTACACCGATTATTTCCACGTATTGATGGGGTTAGTGTATGACGGGGGTCTGGAAGGGTTCAGGTCGGGCCTTTGGGGGTTAAATAAACTCCACTCCTGTTGTAAATGTCTGCTTCTCTGTTATGACTCACCTGCTTTTCTCGATCTCTAAAATTTCTTTCACCCGGGTTTCAGAATTACTCGCCGTTTTTCTGCCGCTTTCGTCAGAGGTTCGAGATTTGACAAGAATCAGCCGAGCGTGTTTCTGTTAAAATGTTTTTTGAGGGTGAATCGACGCAGAAGCTTAAAGCACGCCGCTGTGTTTTTTTTTTTTGCATTTCTTTTTTGCTCTTCAGATGACAGAACAGAGGAAGCAGAAGCAGCGGATCGGCCTGTTGGGACACCCTCAGCACATGAACGTCAACCCCCAGCAGCCCGCGTAGGACGGACCGGCGGCGCCATGGCGACGGCGCCGCGTCAAACGTAAACATAACCTGCACCGAGTGTGAGTGTAACTTGTAACGGTAGGGAAACACTGTAACTTAGCTAGTCATAAGGCGATGTGTAGCTCTACCCCACGCATGTGTTACTGTAAACCGTAACACCCGGCCCGGTCTGTTTGGTGCCAAATGTTTTCTACGTAGAAAAAAAAACATGAGGGAATTAAAAAAAAAAAAAAAAAAAAGTCATCACATGGCCTTTACTAGTTAATACACAACAAATCTGACTGGACGTTTGTTCTGTTTTTTTAATTTGATTACTTTTTTTTTTTTTTTTTATATCTATTTCCGGCCTGAATAGCAGTATTAAATGTCTTATTTTTGTATGTTGTGCAATATATATATAAATATATATATAAACTTAAATATGCAACCTCATCGGTGATCCATTCTGAATTAACGTCGTATTAAAAAGCCAATGTTACCTTCACTGTCACCGGATATAATAGGGAGTTCATGATTGTCTTTACTTTAACTAATGTAGAGATAATATTTAATAAGCTGGCCTTCTCTATTTTACTTTTCTCCTCTTAACTTCTTGGAAGAAAAAAAAAACGTGTACTTTTGGGTGTGAACGTGCACTCATTAGAGGTAGTATATTGTGTGAGAGCAATATATACGAGTAGTTTTCTTATTTTATGATAATTTTTCGTTGTTATTTAACTGGTTTAGATTCTGGTCGGGACCGTCCGTCAGATGCAGATGCTTTTACGTTTGGCTCAGGAGCTGTGGAACTTGTATTTATTTGCGTTAGATTTCCTCACTTTTCCATACGTGCCTGTTTTTTTTTTTTTTTTGTTTGTTTGTTTTGTTTTGTTCATTTTGTCCTCGTTCGGATTTCACGCTACAGTTGGATACATTTTTTTTTTTTGTACGATTATGACTTTGTCGCTTGTCTTTTGCTTTTGTATAGAAAATGAGGTGAATGTTAAGATTAATTAAAATACTAAGCACAGTCCATTTGTATATTAAAGTAGAATTATTTATTAAAACTCATGTGTTTATCCTTTGGTTCTTGCACTTTTTTTTGGTCTCTAGTGATTTTTATAGTCTGCAAACACACACACACAACAGCAGGAATGGGATGTTTTGGGTTTTTTTTTTTACTAAAACTCTGCTTTATTTCTCTTATCTGTTAGTATTTGTGTCTAATATCCTGTTAATGTCACTGGTGGGACTTTGAAAACACACAAAACGTGCTTAAATGTAAAACAAAACGCAGTGAAAACACTTTGACCACCAAACAAAAGTTCCATTTGAGCTTCATGGGCTTCTTATTTCCCAGAAACCATCTCTGGCTGGAACCGGAAACCAGTAAATGACGATAATATAAGTGGAATGTGTGTAATTAGACGTGCGTTAAACTGCATACATCCTCATTTACTGATGCTCTTGTGACCGATTTTTCTTCTACGAATTTGTTTAAGTTGCCGTTTCTCACATGAGCTGGTGTCGTTCTGCCTTTTAGTCTGAAATCCTACAGTCACATGTTCACAAATGTCCAACGTCTGGACTTTACGCTGCTGAAGTTTGTCATTTAATAATAAAAGTAGATGTGGTGTATTTCTTTATTTAATCGGTGGGGATTCTGTGTCAAACACAAGATACGTTTATTAAACCTGAAAGTGTTTTTGCAGTGACTTCAAAAAGCATTTCTCAGTATTTATTATCAGATTATCCTCTATATTTTGCATTTCTCAGTGCAAATCTTTTTTTTTTCCCTGTATTTAATTCATTGATCATGTAGATTTTCATCAAAGCTCAGAGTAAAATCAAAGCTTATTACGTCAGAACAGAAGAAAATGTGGGTTTTACTGGTGAATCAGCAGCGTCATTTTTGTTCGTTTGAAGCGGTTTCCATGGTAACTACAGAAATGGGTCACATCTGAGGACCGTGGAAAGATGAAAAACTGTATTTTACACCAGTTATTTACATGGATTGGTAGAATTAATGGATCAACAGGTGTTAACCATCTTAGATCAGTATATGCACGTATATTATATGGGATAAATATATTAAAACACATTAAAAATCCTTCTGCACCAAAATAATCATGATTCGAGTAATGATTTTCAGCTTCACAACACTTATTTTGAGGGTTTCTGCTAATGTTTATGGACTGATTTATGTCTTTTCTGCATCATTTTCAGGTAAAAATGCCTTAAATGTCATATTTCTGTAAAGGAAAACATTAAATTCACTGTAAATGTGCATTTAACACAGATTCACATCATGATAATAATGACTTCTAATTACTTCACAGACCCTTAAAGTTGCAAAAAAAAAATTTAGCTGATATGTTTTATGAGTGAATTTACCATCATAAATGTCTGTGTTTTGTGGTTTTGCAGCTGATTTAATCTATTGTTCATGTTAACATTTGCACAACAGATTTAGGAAGTGTGAAAGGTCGGCTGTGAGCGGCGTTCAGGCATTTGTTTTAGACTTTTATCGGGGGTGTGGAGTTAAAATACACGATCAAAATGTCTGACTTTTTATTGTCGTTCGATCAGTGGTACATAATAGAACCAAATATA
Organism: Maxillicosta whitleyi; assembly: GCA_029822895.1. NCBI lineage: Eukaryota > Metazoa > Chordata > Actinopteri > Perciformes > Neosebastidae > Maxillicosta > Maxillicosta whitleyi. Next base: position 18,185,204 of record JAPSES010000211.1, on the reverse strand, counting down.
GTGACACTGGTCTGTTTGTAGCATAAGAAAGATGAAGAATAAAATATATTAAACTAAGCTAAGCTACCATTAAAAAAGTTTAAAGAAATATTAAAAATACATGAAATTAATATGTGTAAAATGTCACAGTATGCAGCTATTATGGGCTATATTTAGATCATTTACACCCCCAAAACCTACACATGTATATATACATACAGCTCTGACAGGGGGTTAGGTTTATTTTTTATGTAAATCAGGCTGAACTTTTAATGTTCTGAAACGGTGCATTATTTTTTTATTTTGTCAACATGGAAATGTACATTACAAGATAGTTTTAGAAACATATGTTAGCAACAGAGACTAATTTCAAACACACTGAAACGGTGCATTTTAACACAACAGTCACAGTCACACCAAAGCACTGAAACACAATAAATGAACCCAAACGCATCCAAAATGTATTTTATTATTTTTATGTTAATTCTTTTTTTTTTAAAGCCGCTCTAAATGAAACTTTAACAGATGTCTGTGGCAAATGAGGCTAAAGACACAAGAAATGTTTGCAAAAATAATAATAATAATAAGCTGAATGTTGTTAATAAGTTACAGCAATCCAGAATTAACATTACAAAAACAGAATATCAAACAGGGTCTGATACTGAATTTACATTTTGCATGTATGTTTGGGATTTGTTATTGAACAGGTCGCACTTGAAAATGAGACTCTGATCAAATAAAAATAAATACATTTTAAAATGTATGCAGAAAATCATGTCTTTTATTATATTATTTTATTAATCTCCTCTAGATCAGTATTGTCCGCAGGTTTAAAACGTGTAAAATAAATCTATTATGTTGTGTATAACGTGTGATTCTGTGTACATTTAATGTCTGTTTACATCTATATTTCAAAGATTACAATTAACTAAGACCAAACATGCATTTGACAAGACCACAAGAAATTACAACAGTTTTAACATATGAATAAATGCATGCAAAAAGTTTGATCACGTGTGTGGGTTTATATGAACCGTTAAAATTCATTTTCAACACTATGGATATGGAATTTACTAAAACAATATTAATAAGGTAATAATAGATAGATAAGATACTTTATTGATCTCATGGTGGAGAAATTCATAGTTACAGGTTCTCAGAGAACACACAGAAGGGGTGCAAAAAAGATTGAAAGGTGCATTATTAAGAAGTGAGAATATTAAAAATATAAAATACAATAAAATAATACTTTCTAGAATTACTATGTACAAATATCTTTAGTGTGATGTACTCATTGCTGCTCTCTTGGTAAATAAAACATGTAATAACAGACTTACAAGGTGGGGTTTGATGTTACACTATATATATATCTATAATTTTGCCAATTATTCCAAACATAATAGATGATTACATTGATAAAATAAGTGTATTTAAGTGTCAGACTCATTATTGCAAAAGTTAAAATTATTTTCTAGATGTAAAAATGTACAAACACCTGCATAGTGGTAAGTTTACGGCGTAAAATCTTGTCTAGTTTAGTATCCATGAAGAATCTGTATCGTATCTTTCGTCCGGCTCGAATCGGGACCACTCGGAACTATTCGACACCACTCGGGACCACTCGGTGACGCTCGTCCGTCTTGACGTCACGCTGGAGGCGTGCCCTTCGGCCATGAGCGGTTCAACGTGACTGTAGCACAGGAGCAGACGGCTTTAACGGCAGCGGTACAGCCGGTGTACAAACGTAACACGGCGACCCCCACCACCCCCACCACCACGATTACCCGGCGGCCACGCTCGCGAGCCGCCGCAGGACGCACGTGCCACGGTGGTAGGGTACAATATGAAACGATACCGAGCGCGTGACATATGAATGCGGAAAACATCGTAACGTCACTGAAAAAATAACAATAATAATAATAATACATGAAAAATAAAAGAAGAGGAAATTAACATTCCTGTCAGGTTTAATATACATTTATTATTATTATATTATTTTAGTTTATTAGTATAAGTAGTTTTATGGCACAAGCTTTGTGTCAACCTAGCTTATTATATTTAATCGCTTTGTTTATTTGTTTGTTTTACTTTAACCATTTCATTGATGTCACTGATCATAAAAGATGGAAATACATTAAAATAAAGCCTCATAATGTTCTAACTCTACTCATTACATGTTTAATATAAGTGTAATATTAGCTACAGTATTATATGTGAGTTCATTAAATGTAAAACTTACAGAGATAGATAGATGGATATACTTTATTAGATATACTACCCACAGTTACAGCAGCAGTGTGGCAGTAAAGTGCAGTATAAAGATTCTATATCAGGCAGTGAAGGGAAAAAAAAAAAGGATACAGAATGGAAATCTAAACAAATGTCAGTATGCTATTACATAATGTGTTTTTTTGTTGTTGTTTTTTTACTATAAAGCTATAAACAGGAATAATATGCTGATATACCTCCTTGCATTACATTAATCATGGGTTATATATGACTTTTTTGTAGTTAATGATCATAAAGGATGTAAATATAAATTAATATGACAGCATCCTACTTAATAGTGCACCACTTACACTGGCTAATTATTAAAATATAAAATAATGTGTGCTGTTGTCATTATTTAACTGTTTGTTGTAGTGGCACCTAGCTATAATATATGAATTATAGTGTGTGTATGTATAGTGTATGGCAGTTTTTGCATGTAATCCATCATTTTTTGGTATTAGTGACCAGAAAAGATAGAAATATCATAAAATAATAAGATAAATAATGATAAATACAAACAGTCAGTCTTTAACATGTACATCACTATAATATGTGGGTATATTTAAGTGTATTACATGAGTAATGGGTTGAATATAACACTTTTCCATTCACTTTGTCAGTGTTAGTGATTACACAGAAAGGAAATATAATCGTATATGACAGTGTCCTACTAAATATTGTTCTACTTTTACTGATTAATCCTTCAAATATAATATAATGTGCTAAAATGTGTATTTCTGTTGTACAGCAATGATAAAATAATGCAGTTTTTAGTTTTTCCTTGATGACTTTGGATAAATTGATGTGATATAACTTTATTGTTAGGCTTTTTATTAGTTTAAATCTGTTATATCTGATTATATTAAAGAGTTTTGGCCTCTAAGAGTTTTCTTTTAGTGTTTTGTTGTATAATCTATGATATTTTTGGCGTTAGTGATCATACGAGACAGAAATATGAACAACAGTATGATAGTATCTTCCTAAATAGTGACATTCTTACTCATTAATCAGTAAAATTTCATATTATTGTTGAAAATGTACTAATTTTTGCTCAGAAAGAGTAAAGTTGTGCCGAATTTTCCTTTTTTTTTAATTGAAACTTGGATGAATTGATGTGATATAACCATATTGTTCTATATTATTAGTCTAATTCCTGATGATGTAGGCTAATTAATAAAGTAAGATGTAAATATTATGAATACATTATACTGGCCTCTTATAAAACATCACTTTTTTGGCTTTACTCGACAATAATAGGAACAAAAGTATGACAATGTCCTCTGTTTTACTCTTTAATCCATAGAATACATTAGAAGAAGCTAAAACATATCTCAATTTTCTTCATAAAGTATAAAATTATGCAGATTTTTATTTTTTTTACTGCCAATTTTGGACGAATTCACGCATAATGACACTATTATTTCAGTCTTGTTCTTACTGTATTGTTTGTAGTGTGTGGTTTACAGTGTGAGAATTTAGACTGGTGATGGATTAGTTCTAAATCTGTTATTTCTGACCATTTTAAATGAATTATAGCCTTTTAAAGTTTTCTCTTAATATTCTATTGTATAATATATGACATTTTTGGCATTAGTTGTCATACAGGACAGAAATATGAACCAAAATATGACACTATCCTGTCTAATAATCACATTGTTTTACTCATAAACTTATAAAATGCTAAAAATGTATCTCAGTCTTTTTCAAAAAGTGCAAAATAACGCAGAATTTTCATGCGTAATGGTTATTATTTCAGTCTTTTTCTCATTGCATTGTTTGTGAAGCTGCAGTGTGTGGTTTACAATGTGAGTATTTGGACTCTAGTGTGAGTATTTTTACTCTGATGTGAGTATTTTGACCCTGGGGTGAGTATTTTGGCTGTGTGGATGAGGTGCGGCCGCTGCTCTATTTTCTGCCTGTAAACACGGAGCCGGAGCCGGAGCATGGAGGAACACGGGACCGGCCCCGGTGGAGGCTACTACAGGCAGGGGTTGTACTCAGAGCAGCCGGGAGGGGGAGGAGGCGTGTGTCTGCGTGTGCGTGTCGGTTGTGTGAGTGTGTGTTGGGCCGAGAACCGGAGGGCGGGGGGAGCTGAGCGCGCCGTCCGACACGTGAGGCTCATGTGACGGAGCCGAGTCTGTGTCTGTAGCTGAGAGACGTGCCTGCAGTCACAGGGTTTATTTAACACGTAGTCAAAAACCCACCCAGCTCTCACACATCGACGGGCGTGGATCCTCCCCAGACGCACAACCGAGTCCGGACCTCAGGGTGACAAACACACACTAGTCCAGTCACAGCGGGAGCGCACGCACCAAGACGCACCAGGACGCACCGGGACTCCGCGCGCACTTTGCCTGCGATTTTTCTTTTCTTTTTTTTTTCACTCATTTGTGTCAGTGTTTTTTCGCATTCTACTGCGACTCCAGAGTGGAATTTGGATCATTTTAACGACTCTTTGAGGTGATTTATTCCTGTTTTTTGTACGACATGGAGAGGATTACCAGTGCGCAACCACCTCCCTGTGTGCCAAAACACCCTCCGCTGGATTTATCGGACATGCAGGGGTAAAAATAATAAAAAAATAATAATAATTAGATTTTATTGTGAAATTACTCTTTTCTATTATAGCCACTTTCCAGGCGAGATTCTAACTTTTTTATTCTTCTGTCCTCTATCCAAAGAATGGATTTTCCCATTTACGTGTACAAATCCAGGAGAGGAATGAAGCGTGGAGATGAAAACAAGGTAAATTCGAGTCCTTACGCTGAATAAACAGACGCATTTACTAGTTTGGATTCCACTGACAGTGTCCCACCTCCCTCCAGGAGACCTACAAGTTGCCACACCGACTGATCGAAAAGAAAAGGCGAGACAGAATCAACGAATGCATCGCCCAGTTGAAGGATCTGCTCCCAGAACATCTGAAACTCACGGTGAGAATGAGCTCCAAACACATGGCGACGCGAGTGTCCAGAGAATCTGAGACCACGGGGTTTTAAAAACTGTTTGTTTGAGTTGGAATTTAGACCCGGAGTCTAAAAATAACACGAAATAATCTGAAAAAAAATAGATTACATCTAGTTAAATGCAGGTTTTTTGTTTTGTTTTTTTTAGTATAAAAGCGAGATTTTCAGCTTTAAATACAAAGACAAAGCTTCAGTTTTTGTATTTGTTGTGCAGAGTTTTGCGCGTGCATGTGTGTGTGTGTGTGTGCGTGGATTGCATGACTTCCCGGGTGTTCTAGACTTGTCCTCCTGTTCAGCTGCAGAATGCGTTACATAAGAAAGATCAACATGCTTATCGAAGGTCTTCCTGTTTTAGACTCTGGGCCATTTGGAGAAAGCCGTGGTGTTGGAACTGACTCTGAAGCATGTGAAGGCTCTGAGCAGCCTCCTGGAGCAGCAGCAGCAGAAGATCCTGGCCCTGCAGAAGGACCTGCAGATCAGTGAGTCCAACACACAGCAAATGCACGAGCAGCTTCATTAGAAACAGGATTGTTTTAATAAAATACCATTTTATGTCCCATGTAAATATGTGTATATGCTATAGAGCTTTATTATGATTATTACTATCATTATTATTATTGTTATACTTATTATTATTATTATTATCATAGTTATTATTATTATCTTTCTTATTATTATTACTATTATTATTATTATTTATGTTGGGACCCCATGTCTAGTGAATTTCCCATTTTCTGAGGAATAAAGTTGAATCTAATCTAATCCTGGAGGGGGTCAAATATACGGCCCACGGGCCAAAACCAGCCCCTCAGTGAGTCCAGTTCGGCCCCTTGGATGAATCTATGAAATGCAAAAATGATACTAGATATTAACGATTAATAATGTTAAAGTCATTCTATGTGATTTTCCACAAGTAAAATACTATCATAATAAATTCCACATTTTCTCGGTAAAATTACATGAAAGTTTTTATATTTATTATGTGTATATTTCTTATTATGTATATTGTGTATATTTATTATTATGACAATTATGTGTAATTTTAACATTATTATTAAATGTTTTGTGTATTTGTAGATCCACCGTTGTGCGATGAATCTAATCTAATTTAAATGTTTAAATGTTCCAGGTGACCATGGCGCGGAGAACCCGGAGAACAGTGAGGAGATGTTCCGCTCTGGGTTCCACCTCTGTGCTAAAGAGGTTCTCCACTATCTCGCGACTCAAGAGACCAGCCGAGACCTGACCCCCTCCCACGTCATCAGCCACATCCACAAGGTCGCCGCCGAAGTCCTGCAGCACCAAGGCGTCCCGGACGAGCCCATCCATCAGGCGTCGGAGAAGCTGAAGAAACCGGTGGGACAACCGCCGCGGGCGTCGTCGTCTTCTGAGGGTCACGCTAAGAACTGCGTCCCCGTCATCCAAAGGACTTACCCCCATGGGATGGGGGAGCAGAGCGGCAGCGACACGGACACCGACAGCGGCTACGGCGGCGAGCACGACAAGCCCAAAGCCCAGTGGTCGGAAAACGGCGGCGCGAGGGAGGCGGAGCTCAAGAACGGCGTGTCCGATCGCATCAAGCGGGAGAGTGACGAACCTCAGGCCAAGAGGTTGAGGTGCGACTCCTCGGACGAAAAGACCAGGGATTCCTACGCGAGCTACTCCCCCAACCAGCCCCCGTTCTGCCTGCCCTTCTACCTCATCCCCCCGGCGGCTGCGGCGGCGGCGGCGTACCTCCCCATGCTGGAGAAGTGCTGGTACCCCGGGGGGATGCCCGTGGTCTACCCTGGCATGAGCAGCCTCCCACAGGAGACACTCCCCTCCTCCCTGTTGATGTCCCCCAGGCCTGGATCTCCAGTTCCCCACCCGCACACCCCCGTGGACCCCCCCACTCTCCACAAAGCTTTAAAGCAGGTCCCCCCCCTGAACCTGGAAACCAAAGACTGAGCAGAACTCTGTCGGAGTCTGCGGGTCGACAGAGTTCTTGCACTGGTGTCCTTCCACGGCAGATGTTGCTTGACCCGTCAGAACGTAGACCCCCCCCTCCCCCCTTTGCCGCCCGCCAACACGACCGCCCTTTCCTCATCTACTCCTTGCACACTGAAACTGGACTTGGGGGGGATGAGGAGGTGTATGTGTGTGGGGGGGGGGGGACTTGAAGTGTCCGTGCGCCCCTGTTGCATGGCTCTGAATCACTGTGAACTCGGTCAGTCTGCGACCGAAGGGACTCGTCGAGGCTCTTCTTCGCAGCGTTGAATGTCAGAAGTAAAACCAGAATGTACGCCACAGATAAGCCCCTCCTCACGCTCCCAGAATGCATTTGGACCTACTTTGTTTTGCACGCACACCTGTCTGTAATGAATGTAAAGATGGAACAAAGGCCCCTTGTAGATGCTGCTTGATTTCTCGACACTTGCCGTAGATCCGTCCCTCGGACTGTCTACCTTTCGGCGCCAACAACAAAACCACCGATTTGACTAGAATGTTACCAAAACCCACGTTTGGGGAACGCTGACCAGAACCACACCGCTCCTTCTCTTGACCCTTGACCCTTTGTTCTTCATTTCCGGATTTATTAATTTTTTTTTTAAGAATTCAGGGCGTCGTCGTCGCTGTACGAGGTGCGTCACTCACGATGTGGCCATACGAGCTTTTTACCGTTTTTTGTGACTCGTGACTCGTCGTGCTTCTAGATGGAGTTCCTGTGAGGTTACGTCTGTGTAATTATCTTCGTTTCTACTACTTGTACATCTCTATTTTTGATACGTTGACCCGCTGAGTGTATTTTTTTGCGTCGCTACCAAGAGGAAGATCGCGGTCCAGCCCCGTCTTCTTCTTCTAGGCCCACAGATTCCCAGTCCCGACGTTAGCTCATGCTGTTGCCTTTACTCGTTTTAACGCAGACACGACGGCAGCAGATGTTTGACTATATTTGCTTTAACTGTGTCTGTGGCAAAGAGAGTGAATGTAATCAAACAAAAATAATAGTTTTGTATAGACAGAGGTACTTTGGATTTTTATTTTGCAATGTAATACAAGGTTGTTTTGTTGTATATATTTTGTATATAACGTATTATTGATATATATTAAAATATTAATAAAGCTCTTTTTTTTCCCCCTGTGGAATTTGTGTTTGACTGCGTGGTGGCTTAAACGTGTCGTAGCCGGCCGACCTGACAGCTCCTCATAACAACACACGCTTACATAACACTTACATAACCCATAAAGCAGCACAGCTTCTGTAAATCAATAGCACGTCTTGGATTACAGCCTGTAAACAGCTCCGATCCACGGGGATTTTTATACATAACAGCAAAACGGTGTCTGATGTGTGACACAAAGCCACATTTATTTAATCTATTTTAACTCAGATGTTCACAGTTCATGGGTGTTTTTTTTTTGTTTGTTTGTTTGTTTTTGTTTTTGCTGCGGTAGAGTAACCTATAATAGAATAATGTATAAATAATGTCAAGTCCACACTTTTCTCCACTTTTTACTGTTTTTAAAAAAGCACAATTATATATATATATATATAAAGTTTACATCTACAACC
>JAPSES010000211.1:18102313-18112720 GCA_029822895.1 Maxillicosta whitleyi | reverse complement strand
TATGACTCTCTCTGCCTTAATTGCTTTTTGAGAGGCCCATGTAGTCCTTACCTTGGCAAGCTGGCTGCACTTCCCCTGATGCATCATGATGTGTTAAGTTATTGCTTGAGCTGTTTTTGCAAGAGCGATTCGACGACTTTAACGGTGCGCGGGTTTCAGCAAACTCTGGTTTTAATAGGAGACTGTGTTTGTGAGTCTTGGGGAAAAGAATGTAAAGGTTTATAATTATTGATCATTACGGGACTGTGTCACACTGAGAAGAATAAACCTGAAGTGCGCCTATAAAGCGGCGTCTTAAAAAAAAAAAATATTCCCAACTGATTAAGTCAGTGGCTGAGGAGCGAGGTTAAGAACCGTGACCTCCATCTGGGAGGCCCTGGCGTCCCCATTAAAGCAGGTAGAGTAAATCATGAGACCTAATTGCTTTGCTTGTGGATGCTGGCTCCAGCTTCTGGACTTTTCTGTCTTGGTGAAAAGACCAGAAATAATCTTCAACTTTGTGTACAAACATTTCAATAAGATTAGAGTTTTGAAGTCTGAGGGATAAAACCTTGGAAGTAGACTTTGTCCGGGGCTTATCACGTCTTCCGCCCCATAAGCTGAGGAGAAAGGGCAGAGTTGGTGAGAAGTCTGGACACCGAAGAGCTGTAATCAATGACAGATGAGAAACTTGAGTTTGGTCGAATGACAGAGGAGAGTCAGTCGATTGGGCCATAGATAATCGGTTGACATTTTAAGGTTAGTTGAGATGAGACTGCATGTCGCCAGCAACACCCAAGAGAGGAAACATATCAGATGTTTACCTGGAACTGGTCGTAGTTATAAAACACCATTTGAGCAGCGACATCTGAAGGGAAATGCGCAAAATAATGAAGTCTAATGGAAAACACGTGAAGATGATTGACACGATACAGATCGGACTATTCTGTACTCATGGGGTTTATTTGTTGCAGTTGCACATGTTTCACTGTATTGAAACCCTGAATTTACATGTGAAAGGATCGTGTGAGAGCGCTGACTCTCCGTGAGGCTCTGAAGTCATGCAACAGCCTTTGTGCCTTAAGTCCAATACGAGGTCATCTGGTTTAAATGTGCGTTTTTCTTCAGATTCCTCCTTTTGTGCGTGAAGTCAGAGCTGCACAGAATACAATGTGCAGTATTTTATGAATGGGCCTAAACCTCTGCGATGCAGGATGCGAGGAGTGTAACATTACAGCTGCTGGCCCACATTCCCTTTGACATATTTGAGTTCATGCATTAAGCAGATCCAAATCTAAATCCGTGCTTATGGAGCTGCTATTTCAGGCTTTTTTTCTTTTTTTTTTTTTCTTAAACCATACATGAACCTCTGCTTCATCTGGACGTCAATTAAATTAATCACAAAACATCAGTTTGTGGATTACAATGCAAAGTGTAACAGATGATTAAAAGGCTTAGGTGATGTTTTAGGGCTTTGGATGCACAGTAAATAACGGTTAGGAGTAAACAAAGGCACGGGTTTGTTCACTTTGAGAAGCCACGCATTCATAATCTAACGCGGAGGGAGGAGACCAATCTTGTGTCACAAAAGACCATGTGAGAATTACCACTCGCCACCTCTCACCTTCTCAGATTCAGTGCAAATGGAATTTGAAGCAGCTTTTCTAACAACTCCGGCGATGGAATTATGTTCTGTCGTTACGAAGCGAAAAGTCCTTTAAATACCATAACATCATAAGGATTACAGAAGCGCTCCCCCCTTCTCGTTCTGTGTAAATACGAGGCCAAATCCACGGGGACGGACGCCGGAATGTGGGTCAACTTGGCCAGGACGCTCACACTCACCGCTGGCAGGTGGCGGTGGGAGAAAGCAGCTCGGAATATTTCTCATCTGCATGGCCTCCTGTGAAGGGCTAACAGCAGGCTTCTATTTTTACTCCTCAGCTAAGTCTTTAGAGTGCGCCGTGGGTGTAAATGTGTGCTGTTTGCGTGGGTGGTGGGAGGGTTAGGAACCTCCCTTTGGCCTTTTGTCATGTGTCGACCCTTGTTATGCAGCAGATTTGTCACAAAACCTGTCGATTCGGGATATTCATAGCCGGAATAACAGCAGATGATCAGCTAAAATAGTATCCCTACTGTGAGAATGTTCTGAGAAGTCGATGCTCAGTTATCAGTTCATCTCTGGGTTTGCCCCTTTACTGCTGCCCTGTCACTTGTGCTGGTAAATGTTTAAGCCCATATTACTGTCATTCACACAACACCTTCCAGTGGCTACTTTCTTCCTTGCGCTCCTCCAGGCATACGTTAAAGGCTCTTATCGCCGCTGACCTGATTAGCTATGGCAGAGTACTCGCACTGCGCTGGACTCAAATGTTTACACAGTGTTGCCTTTTCAACCTGGACAAGAATCTCCTGCTGCAAAACGTGATTACCGATCACTTCCTGTCAAAGGGCAGGAGTCCAGAACTGGTTCTAGTATCCCCGTTGTTTGGATTCATTAGTCCGTCCACTTATCGGATCCACCGTGCCGTCGTGTCAAATGCAACATGCCGTCATTTCCATATTTCGGTTAAGAATCCTATAAAGTATGATCATGCAGATGCACAAAAAAATATTAAAGCATCAAAAGTTACCGAAAACAATGGTTATGTAATCCAGTCAAACTCCTGAGTGTGTCATGTGACTAAAATAAACAGAAAAGAAAACGTGGAATGAAGAAAAGCACTGTTTTTGCCATGGATGTTGGTATAAGAACTGAAGTGATTTTGTTTATTATCAAGAAAACATGTTAAATGGATAAATATCAGCTCTGAAATTAAACTAATATGAGATATTTTTGTTGTTATCAATATATTTGTCACAAAAAAAAAACTATAATAGTTGAAATTCTTCAATATAAATAACAGAGACAGGAACACAGTAAGAAAAGAACATATTTGTATTATTTACATTGCATTGCACTATGGTTTATAACTGTTTAAGAGGTTTGTTAGAATTAAATGCAGGCGCTAAAACAAGCATTTTCTTTCGTAGACTACTGTAAACGGCTAACAGGAAAATGCTTTGTCCAGTTGGTGATCCATGCCTTTGTGTACTCACGCCTCGATTACTGTAATAGATTACTGTAAAAAAGAGCTGTTCCGACTGCAGCAGGTTCAGAATTCCACTGCGAGGCTGTTCTGACTGACTGGTTCACATTAGTCCAGTTCTTAAGGTCCTTCACTGGCTCCAGGTCACCCTCCGAATTAATTTTAAAACTCTGGCGCTAACCTTCGGAGTTCTGCGTGGTCAGGCCCCTCCCCTACACGCCCCCTCGGAGGCTGAGATTGCCAGATTTGAACTAACCAGGGTTCTCACCAGGAATTTTGGTGTTGTGGACATACACGAATAGGGGACAGGACATACATGGACAGCGGACTGGGGGGGTAATTCCTGACGTAGGGGCTTGCTACGCTACCGCTACGCTGGCAAGAACCCTGTCATTAAAAAACAGCGCAGCAGCCGAAATCACAGCGTGGTGGTAAAAAAATCACAGCGTGGGGGGGCGCTACGCTCAAACGCGCTGGTGAGAACCATGCTAACTGTTGGTCCCTCGTACCTGGTTTAGGATTCGAGGAGATCGCTCATTCCAGTTCGTTGCACTGAAGCTCTGGAATGAACTTCAACTGGAACTCGGCGTTTTGGACTCTGTCGATGCTTTTACATGGAATCTTAAAACTCACCTGTTCCACCAAGTGTTTTAATCTGCACTAGACTAGGGGTTGTTTTTTGACCATTGTGTTATTTTTAATCTGACTGTATTTTATTGACCCTTTGTGACCTTCCTTGTCTGTGAAAGGTGCTACATAAATAAGCTTTACTGACTTAAATGCTAAAATAAACTAATGCGAGCAAAGCCGTTTGTTCTGTAGACTCGTCCTTAATCCAATGAGAATCAATAACAGAATCAATAATTCAACTGTCAATCACTTCCTTCCCCTACTTCCTGCTTTGTGGCCTTCTATTTTTCCTGTAGGATATCCTAATGTTTTGGCACACCGTCGCCCCGACTGAATGTTGTTGAACCACATGACGAAGCCACAAAACCACCGCCCCAGTAGTCCGCCTGTGATCTCTAATTACTGTTTGCGAGCGCTGATCCATATATCCCCATGGTAGCAAAGTAATGACTGACAAAGCATTAAAAAACCACTATTACTCTGGCCGTGCCCCAGACCTCAGCTTCTCCCGACAGCGGCTAAGCCAGGTTATATTTAGTGTCAAACTTCCGTCCCCCTCAGCAGGCGCACGGCAGTCATTTGTAGCGCCGTGGTTAACCATTGAACACAGTCGGCGGGGCGGTGATGGTGATTTAAGTGCAAACGCAGCTTGGTCCGGCACAACTTGCACTCCGCTGTGATCCAGCTGTCAGGGAACGCCGCTTTGTTGTGAGGTCCCGGTCGGTGAGAAGCCATTAGAGGAAATGTGAAATCTGATTGATCCCAAGAGAAAACAGCAGATACAGAAGGAACTGTCCTCGACCCCAACGGAAACACAACGCGCGCTTTTGGCGTCAAATTAACCCTTAAAACCGAAGAACGGAACCGGTATCGTACAGGACATTTACATTCTGGAGAACTTGGAATTTTGTTTTAAGGCTCAAATGGAATCTTTTTTTCATTAGTTTGAATCAAAATGGACAAACTACAGTACGTGAAACCTGTAACTGACATGAATTGAATATATCAGTTATATGAAAACATTTATGATCTACATTTATGTTCAGGCTAGTGTAAACATACACACCTTAATGTGTTTTGTCTTGTTGAAGAAGAGGTGCAAGCCCTCTTCTCCCACCCACTTGTTATATTTGTTCTTCATTCCACTAAAAAACTTGGATTATCAACTCACTCTTTCCTTTACATTTGAGATGTGGACATTGAATTTTACCCGAAACTGAAGTTTTGTATGATCTGCTTCTCTCTAACCCTAACACAGAATAGAAAAAAATATTAATATTAACCCTTAAACACTTACATTTAATACCAGTTGATCCAGTAGTTACCATGGAAACACCATCATCTTCTACAACATTAATTCACCAGTAAAACCCATGGAATTGGATTAATGACAGTGATGGGAGACACTTGTTTTGGCTATTTTGCTAAAATAATAAATTTTCCATAGAGTTGATATGATGATCTTTAAATTAATCTGAATTTCTACCTGATTTTCACTGTAAAATGCAAATGTAGAGGCTGATATTATAATGAAAAGTGATAAATTGCTTAGGAAAGGTGAAATAATGTATGAGCCCGAAACTATGAGCCATAAAACTTTACATCGTTTTAATAAAATCACCCAAACTTTACATGATCAGTGAATTAAATATAGGAAAATACCTGTTTTTTAAAACTATATTTTAACCACTACTTAATAAAGTCTAAGTTGAAGCTCAGAGGGGGCGGAGCCTTTTCTGTTGCTTTAACTAAATTATGGAATTAATCTATTTTTACTCCTTTGCTTTTGACCTGGTATGAGATGTGACCCTGCATTCAGGTCAAATTTGACCCGTTTTGTCCATTTGCTTCAACAGTAGTAAAAAAAAAAAAAAAAAAAAAATACCCTAAACATCAGTCTTTTATTCTGAAATTTAGTGAATTTTCCTAAATTTTTACCAAAATACACAAAAATTAAAACATTTTAAAATGTTATACTTTTGTACAGGTACAGATTTTTGAACAATGAGGCTGGTTCAGTTTTATATATGAATCATTATGTGTTTTTATGTGTTTATGTAAAACAGGACATGATACTGTTTTTATTAATATATTTATTAATGTGTGATAGTCTATTTAGCCATTCTAAATAAATCTATAGTTCAACATTTGGTTTAGACGCTTAAGATGAGGGAATATAAATATGTCTGGGTTAAATTTGACCTGAAACAAAGTCTGAAGGTTTAAGAAATGAACAGTTTGTAAAGGCTTAAATAATCTTAAATTGCATCGATGATGGTAAATCACTAGTAACGGTTTAACTTTGAATTCTTTTGGATGTCACCGCCAAAAAAAAAAAAAAAATAGCTCTGGGTCTTCATGGGTTAAATCTCTGACTGACATCGCTCTTATCTCCAACTGTCACCAAACTGCTCGCATTTCTATCAAAAAACCGTCGCCTTGGACGCAATTAAATGTAATCACCGTCCACCAGGAGCACAGACGAGTAGATCGGACAGGTTTGTTAAATTGTCTGTAGATCCAGTCGCTCCAGGTTGACGGGTCAGGAATCAGGAATCGATTATGTGTCCCTCTGCGAAGGCTCGGAGGCTAAACCGCCGCCCCCGAATTGGGCCGCAGACAGACAGCGCGCAGATTACAATTTACTCCCAAACCAAGCGGCGAATAACAGCAGTGAGGAGAATACGTAAGAATGTGCAGGAGACGCTGTGACTCGACACAAAACAAAGCATTTTATTCACTAAACTTTGCACATATTTAATAGGATTAAGGTTCCTGTTCTCACCCTTCTCTTTGTGTGGGACAGACGTGTGATATTATCTGAAAAAAGACAAGTACGCTTGGACCTTTCATCGCGTTGCCCCCGGTTCCCGCAGTCATTCCGATGCCAGTTTTCTCTGCAAATAAAATCGCGGTCACAGTGTCATCTCATCGCTGTGTCAGCCAAACGTTAGCGCTGCCTGAGCCTCCCACCCAGCGCCGATGCCGCCGCCGCTGCAGCTCCTGGAATATCTGTTTTATTCTCTCCTTCCCATGGTTGTTAAGTGCGCACAAGTCCCTCTTTATAAAGCGCCATGAATCGGAGCCATTGTATCGGAGTGTTATTGAATATAGCTGCCTGGCACCTCACTCCACTTGATTCTCATGCCATATGGCCGCAAGGTTGTAAAGTGTATCACAGGCTGCTTGGGTGGTCCCAACGTTTGATAAAAGAGGAAACGGTATCAGGGCACGGCTCTGGATTCCCTTTCTTCAACATCTGTCTGACGGTTGCTGAAAATGTCATGTGTATTCAGGTGTTCGCAGGTAACAAGGTGCCGGTGTTTGTCCTGGGGATTATTTCAGGCACAGAGGAGCTGAAGATGACAGTGTCTTCTACATATATATATATATATATATTTAGTCTGGGGGTGTCAAACTGGTGTTGGTTCAGTTCCACATCCAGCCCAATACGACCTGAAGTGGGCCGGATCATTAAAATAATAGCATAATAATATATAAAAAAAATGACATCAGTTCGACAATTATATGCGTAATTTCTATGTTTTAGTGTGAAAAAAGTAAAAATTGTATTATTAAAATGTTTACATCTACAAAATATCCTTTAAAACATAAGCAAAAAGACATTTATTAAGAAAAAGGTGCAATTTTATGCCATTATTTGGCCTCAGTTCCTCATTTTCACATGTTCATTCTAACGTACAAATACATAAAATATTTAATAACAGGTAAAATATTGGTACAGATTCACAGAATTTTTTTGAGACATTTCTGGTTCGTATTTATTCAGGTTGTTCACATTTTTTCTAAATGTAAACATTTTTGTGTAATTTAACTTTTTTTTTTAAACACAAAAAATGGGGGGGGAAAATGGTTTTCATTATTTATAGTTTATTATGATAGTGTTTTATTGGTCTGACCTAAAATTATTTGAACATCTTTAATTGTTAATATCTTCAGTGTATTTTTTATATTACACTCATTCATTCCACGAATCAGATTGGACCCTTTGGCGGGCCTGTTTGGGGCCCCGGGCCGCATGTTTGACACCTGATTTAGGTCTGCGAACGCTTGGTTTCCTTCTCAGCTCCGTCTCATTTGTTCCTGTTTAAGGATGAGAATCCAAAACCAGTTCTTGTAGGGAACCGGTCCCAGTGGTTCAGGTTCTTTTGTCTGTGTTAAATGTGTCATCAGGTCTTTTCTGTATTTTAAATGTGAATCCAACATTAAAGAGTTAATGCCAACAAATCCATCTGAACTATAGTTTATTCCCTGATCCGATGAGAATGGATTCGATAAGTGATATCGATAAAGGAGCCGGAACGGGTCGGTTCTTATCGGTCCTCATCAGCCTTGGCAGGAAGTGCACAGGGACCGGGCTGTTTGGGATTCTTGGCATCGCTCTAGCATCTACAGGAACAGGGATATGTTGTGTTGAGTGCGTGGTAGTTCCCTCTTTGGTGGTGGCGGTTGTGTGTGTGTGTGTGGGGGGGGTCACCTGTGGATCAGCCCCCTGAGTCGGGTTACGGGTTCTGTCAGTGCTTCGCCTCCAGTGAAACCGAGATCGCCTCTTAAAAAGACTGAGGGCCCAGTGTTGTCTGTCCGGCTTGTCTTTCAGGGGCATGTTGTTGCATCTGTCACCCCCCCCTTCACAAACCCCCTCCTCAGCAGGCTGGAAAATGCCAGCCAAATTGTCCAGATACTGTGAATCACTTTCCTTCCCGCCGGTCAGCGGTGCAGCATCTCGTCCCATGTGTTTGTATTTATGAAAAAACGGCCATTCTTCTTCTTTGTTTTTGTTTTTTTTTTGTTTTTTTCCGGCTTTACATGAAATGACCCAAAATACAGAATTAGGGCGACCATTACAAACGGAGCAGAGCTGATGCAATTATGCCTTTTTATGCCAATGCAGAATATGGAAAAACATGTCGAAGCCGTAAATGATTCCACATGTTAAAACCAAGTAATAAGACACTTCTTGGTTATTTCCTGTAATCACCAAAGCTGCCAGGACGTGGTTTTCCCTCTCAGCGTGGTAGCTGGAGTCCACGGAGCTCGCATGGTGGGAGCGCTGTCAGGTGTGATTACACTTAATGAAACTTTTCATTGATGTGGAGAACGCTGTCAATCAACGTCTTTTGTCCAGGCGTTCCGTCTTTGTTCACCAACCTGTCAGGAGATAATGCCGGGCCGTGGTCCGGGTCCAAGCGGGTCCGTCTACGCCTCGGTCTGGGTATCTAGCACACCTTCCAGGCCTCAAGGTTGGTCCTCTTTCTAGGTGGCATAATTAAGACTTCCTGTGGGATTTGGTGTCTTTTCTCACCTGTGAAAGCAGGGCATTAGTGCAGACTGGATAAACAGGTTGAGGACTCAGACTGGCTTTGTCTCTGGACTGCCACTGGGACTGAACACTGTATATTCTTAGCTCTGGTGTTTCTCTTGTGGCAGATTAAAGTGTCAGGTAGAATAATGGTCCAGATGGATTAGACGAGTTCATGCATTCCGCTCAAGTGTTGCAAAGCATGTGGAATAATATCTTCTGCAGAGAGAAGAGCATGAAAGGAGAGAGAGGGCCGACGCTATTTGATTCAATCAGTGGGTTTACGCCACACAAAAAGAGAATTATTGTGTTAGTCGGACTAAAAATGGACTTAAAGGACTGATATTTAGCTTCTTTTTTTTTTTTTTAATGGAATTCTTCATTTATCAACATGTCCCTGTTCTTTTTGGGTCTGAATTCTTCATCCATCCAACTCCACAGGTTCATCTACAAACACATTTATGACTAATGACACCACAAAGGTGGTTTGGAGCGCTGGCCCTTTAAATGCACAGGAGACACTTCAGGCCACGCCCCCTCCAGGTTGTTGTCTGTGCTGCTCTGTCCCGTTCAACCAACAACTGAACATTTTAGGGAATCGGCTCCGAGTTTGGACACATTTTCAGTTTTTACTGGTAAATAATTAGCAAGTTTATTCTGAAAAAGGACCTGGAATCTGGTACCTGGAACTACTTTTTTGGTATCCCTCCGCCGTGGTCCCAAGTGATACTCAGACACTGATTGGTCAGACAGTTTTCTCTGTGAGCATTTTACAAAAATCTGACGCAGAAGTAGACAGTGAATATAGCAGCACACGATGACAGAACAAAACAACACCATGGACGGTCACGTAGGTTCAGCCTTTAGTGGAAGACGTAAAAATTCAGACGAGAAAACACGCAACAAATGACTTTTCAGCAACTCCGAGCAGACGATACGGAAGTAACGCGCCGCATCAGAGTAACGAGTGTCTGAAATTAGTCAAGCAGGTAAACAAACAAACAAACTGTCCATGTCTGATAAATGAACCATCTGCAGTAAAAACCAGACCAGACTCTGGTCTCCGACCCAGTCGTCACGTACAGGAGTGTGTTTCCTAGTGGTTTTGGAGGTTCAACTGGACTGGGTTTTGGTCCAACTGCCTGAAAACACGTTCATGTGGACTGGAACAAAGACACAAGAAGAATGAAAAGGTTTATCTTAACGTACGAGTGTGTGCAAAGGTGAGCGTTTCCTTCACATCAACACTCAGACGCTGCGATTTAATGTTTTTATTATTTCATATTTTGTGCCTGAAAATGCGTCTGATGTTGAACTTTTACTCTTCTACTATCGGTCGACCCGTCCACGGCTCAGCCAGAACCCGCTCTTTAATCTCCACAAATTATC
>JAPSES010000211.1:18029559-18037734 GCA_029822895.1 Maxillicosta whitleyi | reverse complement strand
AACTTGGCTGTAGTCACAAATAAAGATGGTTTGATAAACTTAAACATGTAAAGTCAGATCCTGTTTCACAAACTTGATAAAATAATTATTTGTTGGATGTGAAATATTGACACTGACGCCTGCGTATGGATACACATATCGTGAAGAGGCCCACAATGATATATCACCGTATGGATATTTTGAACACACCCCTAAGCAGAACCAGGACTAGGACCAGGACCAAGAGCAGAACCAGAACCAAGTCAGGACTCACCCAGGCCAGCAGGTTTTCCGTGTGACCGCAGCGGTAGAAGGAGCGCAGCGGCCGGGTTGGATGGTGCAGGTGACTGTGGAGGTCCTGGTACAAACCCATCAGTCGTTCCTGATCTTCATCCAACTGGTACAAGTCTGGAAACTCTGGACTGGAGCAGCAGAACAGCATGTTGGAAGAGTTTTTATTCACAGGGACAGAGCATATGAACCCATAAAGACCCAGTGGGACTTTAGTGATCGTTCACAAATTAATATTCCTCTATTTTTACCCTTTCACTGCAAAAAAGAGGCGTCTAAAAACAGGATAAAACAGGAAATGTGAGGAAAAAGGTTCTGAAAACAGGTGAAACATCTGAAATAAGCAGGTCTACAGATGGATCAAGATCAGTTTTCTAACACTTTAAAATCTAACTGTTTTTTTTTAATCTTGGTAAGATCCAAATAATTATCAGTGTTTTAAAATCATTTATCGCTGTTTATTATAAGATTAACCTGTTTATTCTGCGTTTCTTCAGTGAAAAAAACAGGTGTTCTTTCTTTATTTAATCCACTGATCACGTAGATGTTCAGAGTAAATTCAAAGGTTGTTACATCAGAAATTTAAAAACAAACAAAACTGAAAACGAAGCGTCTTTTTCAGTCCGATGTGTCATTAACTGAACATAAACCCAGGTTTGAACTTGAACCAACTTTCCCCAGAATGTAACCACATCTATTCTGGATCACTGAGAATCTATAAACGTGACTTGGTCTGAATTCCACCAATAGTTTTGGAGCTAAAGTGTAAACAAACAAACCGACCAACCAAAAACAGCCCCAGCCTGGGTTTTGGGGGCGGGGTCATAAACCAGACTACTCCAGATCGTCCTACCTGGTGTAAAGGCCGGAGCTCTTGGACTTGTACAGGAAGTGTCTGAGCTCCGGGATGCCGACCTGCTCCACAGAGTAACTGGGGCTCTTCAGGGCCTCCTTCATGGCCTGGTAGGCGCTGCGCTTGCTCAACCTCTCCACGAAGCGCTGCTTGCAGTCGGACATGTTAAAAAAGTCCTCTCGGTCGGTTGAGACCAGGATGAGGCAGAGCTCGGACGCCGGTTCCAGGTACGAAATGTGAGCGTGGAAAAACCCTGCGGTGTTAAACTTTGGCAAACAGATGGGCGTCCAGCCTTCGCCCTCCCGAAAGGACGAGGATGAGCCGACCAGGTTGAAGACCAGGTGCAAGTCTATGTGGTGCAAGTACTGGTCCTTCTTCCTCACCAGCGTCACCAGGCGGTCTCCGGCCAACAGGATGGAGAACACCAGGTTTTTGGCTTTGGCCGCCTGCAGGCTGGACGACACCACGTCCCTGGAGGAGCTGGCCAGAGGCAGGCAGGTGACGGCGCTCAGGAGCAGGCCGGGGTCGCGGTCCAGACGGAGCAGCAGGTTGTCCGTCAGATACTCGGAGCCGGCCAGGAGGCGCCGCAGGTCGTAGTTCTGCTTGTGCTGGAAGATGTGGTTGAGCTGGGTGAGGGTGAGCAGGCTGACGATCTGGTAGTAAATGTACTGGAGCTCCCGCAGAAGCTCCTTATCGGACTGACACGTACGGGACACGCCCACCAGCACCAGAGGACTCTTTGTGAGGAAAACCACTTTACAACCATCTGAAACACAAAGGGCCACAGTGGGTTAGATCGGACGGACGGTGTAGTGATGTGTAAAAAAAACATCCACACGCAGAATTATTTAAAACAGAATTCAAAGTGTTAGAAAAATGATCTTGTTTTAAGAGTTAATGTCTTATTTTCACTGTTCATCCATCTGTGGACCTGCTTATTTCAGATGTTTCACCTGTTTTCAGAACCTTTTTCCTCACATTTCCTGTTTTTAGACGCCTCTTTTTTGCAGTGAAAGGGTAAAAATAGAGGAATATTAATTTGTGAACAGGCACTAAAGTCCCACTGGGTCTTTTTTGTTCTGTCCCTGTGAATAAAAACTCTTCCAACATGCTGTTCTCCTGCTCCAGTCCAGTTTCCAGACTTGTACCAGGACCTCCACCGTTGCCTGCATCATCCAACCAGGAATGATTGTTTATTTATTTATTTATTTTTTGGTATAGATTTGACACCAAACATCCTCCTTTTATTATTCTGAATTCTTAAACATGAGTTGAATTGAAATCTGCGCTGAACATTAAAGACATAATAAGAATCAGTTCTGATTTGTGATTTGATTTATATGTAGTTATTCCAAAAACAAACCATTTTCCATCTCCACTAGTTTTCTCTTTATTGGACTAAATGTGCTTCTGTGCATCATAAACAGGTTCTTTTGTTCTGACACCAGCAGTTCCACTGATGATTAAGTTATTGTTTGAATTTCCTTGAACCTTTTCTGGGATAAACGTCCAAAATGGAGTTCACCTTCACCATCTCATATTTTAAAAATAACTAATATTTCATACTTTTCACTGGCTGTTTTAATAGATCAGAGGTTTCCTTCAGGGTCTCGGGGACATGTGCACCAGGACTGCACCACAGGTTCACAGGGGATCTGGATTCAGTTCTTCTGGAACTTAATGGATGTGACTCAGATCAGATCCTGCTTTACAGGAAAAAAGCCTCGGAGAGGAGAACAGCTACTACAAAGCTTTAAGCAACAAACCCAGACTTTACAAGCTGGAACTGGAAAACTTCCTGAACCCAATGAAATAATACGCAAAGAAAAGCAATGCTTTCCCATAACAGAGTTTCAAGGAATTTTAAAGAATCAGTCTTGGGAAAACATAAAGTTAAAATATGTTTGTCTTGTGCTTGTGGTTCAGTAAAGTTATATTTAGCAGGATCTGTAACAGCCGGGATGAAATGACAGAAAAAAAAGATTCACAGCCTCAGAACTAGTGGAGATGTGAAAATGAAGGATTCTAAACTGAAAAAGGTCCAAATCCTACCAAGTGTATTTTTCTTGTTTCTAGTCAAAATATCTCATCATATTCTACTATTCTATTCTACTTCTGTCACACACACACACACACACACACACACACTACTTCTGTATACTGCCTTAATGATAACTATAACCATGTATATTACTATAAACTTCTCCTTGCACTAGATGTATAGAACTGCACGCATCTGTATATTTTCCTTGTCATTTGCAGTAAATGTACTTAATTACACTAACTGTACTTAATTACACTCTCTGCACATACTGTATTTAATTGTTTTATATCGCACTTCTGCTATTTGCACTCCTGATTGGATGCTAATTGCATTTTCTTACCTGTATTTATACTGAGTAATGACAATAAAGTTGAATCTAATCTAATATAATCACTTTTTTTTCTTGAATTAAGTAAAAAAAAAAAAAAAAAATATGCCAATGGAACAAGTGAAAAGTATGTTGGTCAGATTTGTTGAAATCAGATTTTCCAGATGGATTGTCTATGAATCAGTTCTTCTGTTCAGTTTGTCTATAGATCCAACAGCGGACGCCATCACAACGACCGTCCTGTATGAGGATACTGACACATAAACCGGTTCAGTTGGACCACCTGGACACTGGACCTTCTCATCAACAGACCCCAGACCGTCAGGATACGAGACCACACCTTTGAAAACTGAGCTGAGTTTGAGTTGTGACAGAACAACCTGTGCGTGTGTGAAACCAAAGCTACGTGCAGGATTTCCTGACCTGTGTGGATGGAGCGGATGATGTTCTTCTCAGCCTCCACGAAGGACACGAGGGCCATCATCACCCCCATGGTGCTGGACAGAGCCTCCTCAGTGCCGTAGCGGGTGTAGATGGGCTTCCCCGCTTCACTCAGCACAAACACGTGTTTCCTGTGGCTCCTCCACGCCTCGCTGGACACATCCTCCTCCTTCGCCCTACTCTCTGATGAAATGTTGTTGCGCTGCTCCTCTATGGTTTTCTCCCCGACAACAAGTGCTTTGAGCTCCTCTGTGCACTCGGCCGTTTGGTCCAACTCAGCCTCCCTTTGCGCCTCCTCTGCTTCAGCAGTTAGATCCTCAAAGGACTGTGTGTGGACAAACATGGCGCTCTTTTGTCCAGCACCTGCAGTAATGACAGGATATCTGATTATTCAGTCGGGGTTTTTGTTGATATCACACTCGACTGTAGGAAGAATCAATAAGCAGGACCGTTTAAGGGTAAAAAGTCAGCATTCTCAGTTAATTTAATTCAGCGCAAGACGAGAAAAATAGAACAAATGTGATAATGAGTC
The DNA here is from genome assembly GCA_029822895.1 of Maxillicosta whitleyi. Taxonomy (NCBI): domain Eukaryota; kingdom Metazoa; phylum Chordata; class Actinopteri; order Perciformes; family Neosebastidae; genus Maxillicosta; species Maxillicosta whitleyi. Next base: position 18,033,266 of record JAPSES010000211.1, on the reverse strand, counting down.
ACACGGGTAAGCCTGCAAAGACACCATGTTTATCTGTTGACTGGAAAAAGGAAATCCAGATGAAGTTACATAATTGCTCCTGTTGGAATTGGATTAGTTCGTGCTGTCAGATGTGACCTGCTGCAGAAGTGTTCTGACTTCTGACAGACTCACAAAACTTTCCTTGACAGATTCATGTTGGATTACTACAAAACAAGCTTTTTTTTTTTTTTTTACATATAAAAGTTATGAAATGTTCAGTTTGCTGATGATAACAATGAATTGTAAACTGTTTTTATTTATGCATGTATTTGTGAAACTGTATGTGTATTTTGACAGACCCCAGGAGGAGCAGCAACCACTAGTGGAAGCTAATGGGGATCCGTAGAAACAATAACGTTATGATCGCCACGTTCTTCTTCGTACACTGATCCTTCCCAGAATCCAGCATACAACAGAGAGATCAGAGCAGTTCCATACCCCAGACCAGCACAGAGTTGTTGCCTTATTTGCTCTTGAGCAAGGCACTTAACCTCCAAGTTGCTCCCTCAGCACCTGACATGGTCTGAGTGTGTGTGTTTCTGTATGTTTTAGTGATAGATTAGAAGCAGAGGTTCTATTTCAGTGTGTGTTGCATGTCCACATGTCAACTCTATGCTAATATAATAAAAGGTCCTTCTTCTTTGTCATCTATCTGCCTTTAATCATTCCTGTGAAAGATGGGAACTTCCTCAAATGAGTCCCATAAAGCCTGACCTTAGATAAACTCATGCATTCGTTTTCAACTTGTTCTTACACAAAGACATGAACACGAAGTCATTTCATTACATTACATAGTTGTAAAAATGTCAAATGGATGGTTAAAAACAAAACAAAAAACAGTTTAATCACAAGATCAGGCCAATACATTCAGGGTTACATAAGTGCTGCCTAGCAGCAGCTGGCCACAGGGAAAATCTACTCTTGAAAACACTTATGATCAATGAGGGAAACTGCAAATAATAATTATGTTTGATAGAACACAGTAAAAGTTATGAATCTATTCAAATACACTCATTGCAAATATTAACTATTGCAAATAGATTGTGTAGAACATGTTTTAAACATACGTCAGGTAAATTAAACAATAGAAACAATTACATTTAATCTATCATCTATTTCCACTGACTCATGCTGTGCACGTTATCATGTTCAACAGTAGCAGAGCGACTCCCCACATATAATATGAATAAACATTCAGCTCTGTCATTTAGTTCCTCTTACGTGCCAGTCTCACCTGGTTCAGTTCCCTCCACCAGACCTGGTGTAGGACTGTCTGCCCTCTCACAGCGAAGGCGGTCCACTGGAGCCAGGGTGCCATTCTCCCATGACACCATGGGCCTTTGGCCTTCTACATCCATCTGCTACTTCAAGCAGGAACACACACCTAACAGCAGAAACAAACGAGCTGTGAGACCAAAGGTCAGGAGCTCTATGACTCCATGATTAAAGTTCAAGCTACTGAGCACTTATTGTAACATATGTCAGTGAATGTCTCACCAAAGGTTCAGTCAGACATTCACTACATTTTCAGACTCACTTTTGAGCTAAAATTCAGTTTCACTGTTATTTTACTACATCCACTTAGTGCTATAAAAACAGAAGATCAGTGTCTAAGAGCATTTGTTGTTTGTGCTGACCCACTATGTTTGACATAAATCATGTAGTGTCTTCATGTTTTATAACCCTCAGGACCAGAGAACAGATGAACCTCACAGGCTCCACTTGCTAACTTTAGCAAATTAGACTCTAAACTAGTTCAGATGAATCAAACTCATTCATCATAACAAAGCGCTTTCGTGATGTTAAAGTGTTAATAAAAATCACCTTTCATTTCCGGAGCTGTCTGTGGGTATGGCTCCTGACAGTAGCTGCAGTTCGTTAGCAAAAACAGAAGTGTTTCTTTCTGCTCGTCAACATGACACTTTACGGTGCGGAAGTAGGAATCATGGGATATGAAGTAGTTTTTTATGGAAAATAATTATGAACTCACCGTTTCCGGTTAATTTAACATTGAGCAATTTTCTAGATTATATAATAATTTGCAAATATTCGTCAGTCTGATGACTTTCCACATTTGTGCTTTATATACTAAACATTATGTCACTAGTTCGTGGTTTATTCCCCACTTTGACACAGCTGATGCATTCACGAACATCAAGAAACTTTTTTTTTTACCCAGTGCTGTTTTCAAATTGAGAACACTGCCTGTAAATTTTCTTTTAGCTAACCAAAAGGGTAACTTAATAAATTAAAGGAAGAAAGACTTAGACTAATTAGACTAATAAAGAATATGAATTCGCGTCATTTTAAAACACAAGCTGGCTGTGTAGAGGCTGGATTACGAGGAAACATGAATGCACCGTTAAGGGGCGGGACTTGTGTTTGAACGTACAGCGGGGAAACAGTGGGACCAGAGGACTAATCATCGTGTTTGTAAAGTCTGGCGGATTCAACGGCACTCATCTAAATTAATTAACTAGTCCAGATGGTTTGTGGTATACTTGATTATAGGAAGAGTATCTGCGTGTTAACTTAGCACCGTCTTTAACGTACTGGGACAGTTAAATGGCACAATATCATCTTACGTTAGCCTTAAGCTAAGTAGCTAACAGCCAAATGCTAACATCACGGCCAATATTGTTACCTAATATTAAAGTTAAACCGACATATTACAACGATATAGTGTAGATTTGACTTTATCCATCGGTGAGTGGGGAGCACACAGTTAAAATATACACTGTAAATGTCAATGAAAGTTTCTCATCTTGCTGTGTTTATTCGTAACAGGGGGCTGCTGTGACATTAAGATGCCCATCAGAGCTAATTGTACAATTTGCTCCGACTTTTTCGACAACTGCAGAGATGTTGCTGCTATCCACTGTGGACACACATTCCATTATGAATGGTAATGATTGTAGTTTCATCGTAAACTCCACTGACACTTTGATGGTGCGTGTTTACAGATATTTGCACTCTTTCCTCTCCTCAGTCTTCTTCAGTGGTTTCAGACGGCACCCACAAAAACATGTCCACAGTGTAGAAAACAGGTAGGAAAACCCACATATGAAAGCACGATGCTGCTGCTTCCAGACCTGACAGTGCACAACCATAACCAAGGAACAGTTTCATCCTGATCTCATCTCTTCTCTGTGAAGGTCAGCACCAAACATATCATCAATAAACTGTTTTTTGATGTTGGGGAAGAAGAGAGTGCTACTGTGGATCCAGAGAGTTTACAGGTACCAAACATGCACTCACTATTTATGAAACATATTTAAAATGTTCACATTCATAGGTTTGGGGGTAGTAACAGAAGTTTGTCTTCACACAGACCCTTCACATCCGTCTTCTATGAGTTACATACACAGATACTTTCAGTTGTCTGCGTTTTTTTCTCTCTTTTTAGAATGAACTCTCTAGAATGAAAGCACTTTTAAGTTCTAAAGGTAAGAGTCTTATGTTGATTCATGTCAAGGTTTTATTGTAATTTGCAGCACTAGTTGAGCTCTACCTTTTGTGAACTTTGTAGAGAAGGACTGGAGGGACAAACAGAAGACGGTCGACAGTTTGAAAGACACCGTGGACAAACAGAGGAGAGACCTGGACAGTCTTCGGAAGCAAACTGTAGAGAAAGAGATGTTGTGTTCTGCTCTCAGAGTAAGCGACCAGATCATCTGCCTTCAAAC
>JAPSES010000211.1:17941731-17957476 GCA_029822895.1 Maxillicosta whitleyi | reverse complement strand
TGACACAATGTATTCAACCATAGTGGAGACACAGCAGTAGGAAGGACAGAAGGACAGGAGGACAGAAGGACAGGAGGTGACCTTTAAATAAAGCTCGACTTACTGAGGTTATGGTTGTCCTTCTTCTGCCTTTCTTTTAATAATGCTTTGGCATCTGCATCTGAAAGACACATTCAGCATTTCACACCATGACTCAAGATAATATCCATCTCTACAAATATTCCTGGTAAAAAAAAATGGGGCAAACATGTCAAATAAAATGCACTAGTGTCTAATGGTACCTGTAATTTCCCTTTTAATTTTTGGAAGGTCAGCGGGGCAGGAGTTGCTGACTGTGAGAGTAGGTGCTGCCATTCCAGGGCTGTGGTAAACATCTAACAAATTACCTGGGAGCTACAGGAAAACACAACATTAAGTGTAATCATCGTTTTTCTGGACAGCAAAAAAAAACAAAACAAAAAAACCCCAAAATAAATACAATGTCTTCCCCATTCCAGCATGACAGTTTAAAGCAAACATTTCCTCAAGTTCAAAACAGAACCAGTGCTGGCTTCTGTTCCAAGAATCACAGACAACAACTAACGTCAAGCATTATAGTTATACTTTAAAACAAATATTCCCTGTTTTTAAGGATAAACACATCTGTTTTCCTACGGCCCGATCACTGTAGTGAACAACAAAATGAAAATACAGAAATACATTTACCCCACGGTGCTTCTTTCTCTTTTCCTCCAACAACATCACCATAAGTGTCATTTTTCTTGAGTTTGCAGTAAAAATATGGAAAGCCCTCAGTCTACTTGATGAATCAGTTGTTAACCTGGCAGCTGCACAAAGTACTTTTTAGGAGCACACTTTGTTTCACTGCTGCTGATCTTGTATCGTCTGACAGCTTACCCCGCCCAGGCAGCACTTCTGTGACGAATAGTAGCCCAGTGCCAAAAGTATATATTTACTCCGACAACACTGAATTCCACACATAAAAGAGACGGCCCATTCAAAAAAAAAAAAAAAAAAAAAAACATGAGTAGGCTAGAGCTGCTTGAGCATAAAAGTTACTCAGTCAATGTGGAATTAAAGAAGAAACTTAAGTTTTAGAGGAAATTCTGAAAAGGGAAGTGCTAGTGGTCAAATGAATACATTTCATCTCACCGTGCTGGGCAGCTGAAGACCCGAGTCAATCAATGTAATGATGTCGTCATTGAAACTGGATTCAAGACTAATGATGTCGTCAATCACATCGTCAATCTAGATAAAACAGAAGGAAGGGGTAAAAGAGGCTAATTAAAGCCCTCAGTGGTGAATGTGTGAAAATAATTACATTAAATGCATGTATACAACGCACTTTGAACTGTTAAATACTGAAACCTACTCTAAAGGCTTTGAATGCCAGGGTTCTGTTCACTAAAACTGGCAGAAAACCTGTGATTTCAAAAGGCAGAGGAGTGTGCAGCAGAAGGCCCAGCACGGGTAAACTAGCGGTGCAGTATTTAACATCATATTGTGACACCAGGCCAGCAAGACTATGATGACAAAAGGCATGCATGGTCACAGTGGGACCTTAGGCCCAATTACAGCAGAACAAACACAAAGTAATTAAATAAGAAGTGAGTAAAATGCTAGACCTGTAACTTCTCCAAAAAAATGCACTGTTAGTTTGAGGAAAGTTTGACCAAGTTGTGTAATCTGCTGTTCCAGTAAAGCAAAGCCACACACTGAAACCTCTGATTTTAAAGCAGGATGTTCCCATACTTCCTCTTTGTTGGATCCGATGTTAAGCAGAGCCATTGGGCTGTTGGGGGCGCTACTGGCAGTGGGGGCAACTTCAGGGGCCGAACTGGACTGTGGCACGGGGGACACGCCCAGGGTCTGAGTAACCGCCTTATTTCCCAGAGTGGTGGACAGGTACTGCTTCACCTGCTGCCTCTGAGCCTGCTGGATGTGGTACTTTGTGGGGTTTTCCAAGTGGGTCTGCACCTGATTGAACAAAGAACAGTTAACGGGTCGGGTCAAGGGAACACGCACATCTGTGACAACAGATGTGACAATGTATGACAATATGAAGCGCTTTAAAACAACCACAGTGGACCAAAGTGCTGAACAGAAGAATAAAAAACAATAAAAATTTATTAAAACATTCAAATCAAATAAATAAAACAAGTTAAAATATAAAAACAGAACAAAATATCAACACTGCATGAGTGTTAAAAGGCCAAGGAGAACAGGACCACAGTCTGGGACCAGGACCATGGACTGGGAACAGGACCACGGTCTGGGACCAGCTCCTTGGAGTTTGCACATTGTTTTGAGCACCTTCAAAAGCAGCTCATCAGCTGATCTGACAGAACGACTGGGTGAATATGTGTGAAGGAGCTCAGCTCAATAAGTCTGAACGTTTCCAATAAAGTTTCCTACATATTTGACGTCAGTGTAGCTTCATATGTTTTTGAACACATCAGAAGCAAAGGTTCAGCACTTTGGTGTAAACTTTATTAAAATCAGTGACATTTGAATGAAACTGTGTCAGAGCATATTTTTTTAAAAATATTTAGAGTCAAACATTTTATTTAATGCAATAATCATCATTACTATGTTGAAGTAATTGCAAATATTTACTGAAATAATGAACACAGACTGAATAGGTTCTATAAATACAAAGGCAGAGCCCATTGAACACAAACATGGACCCGCTGGACCGGACTCTAATACAGAATAATAAACATGCACAGATGGAACTAAAGTGCACATGCTCTTACTTTTAGCACTTCCACAGGCACCTGTGCAGGAGGTGGGCGGGCAGCGTTTGGGGGCAGTGTGACGGAGATGGCTGGAGTGGAGTCAGAAGGCCGGAGCTGAGAGGCAGAGGCCTGCTGCTGGGCCTCCCGTCGCTCCTGCTCCTGGGCCTGCTCTCGCATCAGCTGCTGCCGTAGCAGCACACGCGATGACATGGCTGCGGAGAGAGATTCGGATGTAGCGAAGGAGCTGAAAAAAAAATGTAATAAACATAACAATTAGAGTAGTCTTACAGCTAAGTATGTTGACGTTTATTTTTCAAAGGGATGGTACATATAAATAAACACATGTGCCAAAATACAAGATTATAGCCAAGGCTAAATTCAATCTTACATAAAACACCATAGTTCACATTAAAAACAGCACTCAGCTCATTGAAGTAGAACTTGTTATACGACCAAACACTGTCTGCCTTCATATTCTAAATGTCATGAAAACTTTACCTCCAGTTAGTTTCTATTTCCTGTTCTTCAGAGGAATTTAAAGCCGTATACAACCATCATGAACACAATACAGATGTTATCCTTTGCATGTGGATAAAACCTGGAACACGTTGTGACCTACTAAACAAATATTGCTTGATCACTAAATGTGGAACCCTTCAATATACACCCTTATATGATACAATGTGATGGCCAATACTACCTAATTACCTTTTGTAGGACGAGTTATTTTCTGTAAGAATTGAGGAAATTAGACACGTTCTCAAAACCTTGCAAAACATAAAGGTTCAAAGTTGATGACTCAAAACAAATGCCTACAGTAAATCATATGAACTCACTCTGGACAAGGTTTCCTCTATCAAATTTCAGTTTGTGGATTCCATTTACTGAAACTGCCTTTCACAGACAACATCAAAGTGCTTGTAAAGCTGGTATGCCCACCGGTATGCTTCATCAGCCACTAATAGCAATGGTAATCTCACTAACCCGCTGCTTTACCCTTCTATTATAAGAAAATAATACCAAATGAAATCCTAACAGGCCTTTTATTTTGATGGAGTATCCCAGCTTCCAAGTTGAATTAGACACATCAGCTGCCCCCAATATTAACCCTCGTATTATATTTGGGGTCAACTTGACAACTGATTGAGTGTAAAAATCTCATGATATTTGTTCAGTGCACTGAACACATATCGGTGTTCCCCTGGGATCAGTTTGAGTCCCAGCTGCTCTATCCCAGTAAAACTGGTCTGTGTGTGTTCTCATATCCACACACCTGCAGGTGCAGAGGTGATACTTTTGAGTTGATCCATAACAGGGGGATGGAGAAAACAACTATTCCCACCAGAACTGAATCCTTCTGCTGGTGAGGGCATGTGGGACACAACTAGTCTAACAAACTCCCGCCAACATGAGGTAGAGAATGTAGGCTTGGAGTCGATCACACCCAAATCTGTCCAACTACACATGCCTCCCCTCAAAAAGTATCACCTCAAGAACAATACTGACATTAATAACAAGAATGCCTGACACAAAACGCGGTCAACAATTAAATGTAAATCATTTGCTGTAGCAGTAGCTGGGGGCTTATGAAGACTTCTGTAAATAGATGTTATGCAACTAACACTTAAAGCCCTAACAATCACCTGCATCCATGTTCACTTCGGTACCTGCCATCACCTATGTGTACCCCAAACCAACTTATGCCTGTCCCACTGCCTACTTGGTGGTTGTAAATATTTTGGATCATTTTAGAACTACTTCAAACATGTGTATGCATTGATTCGCTTTCTTACCTTTATCCTTTCATCTCATCTCTTTCTACTGGGTTTGTGATGAACGCTAGCTAACCTTGCGTCGTTTGAGTTCAGCTGACAGCTCGGTGATGCTAGCAGGCCCACATCACCACGCAGATCGTGAATATTCAACTAAATTACATCCTTTAGACCATTTCACAATTGGCTTACGCGTATCCACAAACAACCAACGAGAAAAGCCTTGAATACGTTCTCGTAAGCAGCGTCGTCTCAGTAGTTCTAACCTAAACATTGCGTCAGTAGAAATAGGAAGTTGTAGTTTAGCTAAGTAAACTACCTAGCTTTAAAGCCGTTATTTACCAAACAAGCTAATGCTACCTAGCTAACAGACAAAATAAGAATTTTAACAAACCGTACTGTGGCAATAAATGTGTTTCACGTAGTTACAGCCATAAATGCCGTTAGTCCTCCATTTTCTTTGCCATTTTCCAAACTTCGTCAATAATAATCAGCCTTTTCAGCCGCCGTTAGCCCCGACAGCAGGCAGTGTTGTTTACCTCAGGCCGACGGGCTGAGGTCATCAGACGCGTTTGACCCGGAAGTTGTTAACAGCTGCACGATTAGCATATTTTCCTTTTTTTTAATTTTTTTTTTTAATTGAACCAATGTAAAATCCAAAGTGTGAACAAGGATACTCATACAGTAATACAAGTGAAAATATGTATAAAAAATTAATAATCGTGGGGATATATTAAAGCAAGAGCAAAATTTACAAATACAGTGCAAATAATTTTAAATAAATAAATAGAAGCATCTGTATAGTAACAGAGAAACACTTTCAAATAATAATAAAAAAAAAAAGAACAACAAATGTTCTATCCCGTTTTCACTGCAGTTTTGTTTTTCCTTTTTTGGGGACAAGGCAGACATATTCAATTCATTGGTAAATCCAGAAGAGGGCTTCGTTTTTCTTCATTTTGTACAGTAGATATGACACTTACCCGATAATAAAAATTATGTTGATATTTGAAACCAAGGGGTGGAGGAAGTACTGAAGTTTAGTACTTAAGTAAAAGTATCAATAACCTGCAAAATACTTATTCCAGTAAAAGTAGAAATACTACACCAAGAAACTTACTTAAAAGTACTCAGTATTTCCTTTAAAATGTCCTTTAAAGTGTAAAAGTCCAAGTCTGTGGACTGTGTCATAATGATACAGAATGTAGACATACTTATTTATGCCTCTGCCAATGTCACAACTAGATTATGTGTTTGAACAGATTGGTGTCAATATTGTGTGTGTGATTTTTATGGAAGATTTAGATGAAAAGTAAAAAAAAAAGATGTAGATGAAAAGATGTTAATATAATGTAACAAGTAACAGCATCAATTTTCAAAATGTAAGCAGTAGAAAGTACAGACAACTGCCACAAAATGTAGTGAAGTAAAAGTATGCATTAATATTTTTACTGAAGTACAAATACAAAAAAAAAACTACTTAAGTACAGTAATGAAGTAAAAATACTTTGTCACATTCCACCACTGTCTGAAACAGATGAGGCCTAATTATCCACATAAAAATAATGATATAGATCAAAACATGGAACATCGATCCAACTTTTTATGTCTGACCAAAAACAGTGTGATGAAGTACATGGGAAAAATAAATGTTCTAAAGTTTCTTCACTACCACTGCAAAAGGAACACTGATCACCTCAAATACTACATTTTCATTATGGCCTTAAATAAACACAGGTTTATTTTTGGGCAGATGACAATTGCACTGTGGGCATTAACCCAAGTCTCGGCCTGTTGGATCACATGGTATTAAGTGTATTTTACATGTGGTTTATGGGCGTGCAAATTAAAACTGCAATGTAATGTTTTGTGAGTCAAAAATCCTGGATATATTACCATCAAGACAGACAAAACACACACAATGAATAAATTATTATATTTTTAATTAGATTAGAAATCTGAAACAGAGAAGTCCATTGCAGACGTCAGGCAGTCTGAAAGCTTAGTGGCGATTTTGTCTGCAGAGAAAATGAAAACAAAAACAGTTTTAGGCACCGGCACAGCAGCGTATGTTCCTTTCGGGCAGGGGGGTCAAACATGTGGCCCGGGGGCCAAAGCCAGCCCGCCAAAGGGTCCAATGTGTGAACAATTTGAACAAATATGAACAACCAGAAATGTCTCAACAGAATTAAATGTAATTGTTCCAATATTCGACCTGTTATTAAATTTTTTTCTATATTTGTAGATCCACTGTGATCTGTACGTTATAATAAACATGTGAAAATGAGAAACTGAGGACAAATAATGGAATAAATGGCAAAAATTGCACTCTTTACTTAATAAATTTATTTTTGTTCATGATTGTTCATGTTTTTAAAAGGATAGTTTGTAGATTTTTTTTAACATTTTAATAATACAATTTCTACTTTTTTCATGCTAAAACATAGTAATTACAGATATAATTGTGGAATTAATATGATTTATATATTATTATGTTATTATTTTAATGAACTGGCCCACCTCATGTGGTATTGGGCTGGACCAACATGACTTTGACCCCCCCCTGCTTTAGGGTCTTCTTCATTTCTAGCCTCAATTCCAACATCTTCAACATGTACTTTTAGTTTCTTAAAAGGAGATAAAGAACCATAAACCACAAACCAGCTCTTTTCTGTTGCTTTTTCCTCTTCTTGTTTGCAGCTACGAGCGCGTGGCCCTGCTGCAGAGGATCCACATTCACGATATCCTTCAAATCTGGAGCCCTGGACGCTGCATCGCTTTCAGGTAAATCACCCTTTGACTTCTGAGACTTTATCTCCACTGTCATTGGCCCAAACTAATGTAAACAATACATAAAAATACAGATATTATATATACGATAACAATAATTACAGATATTATGAAATTCAAGTATGGACCAGACCCAGCGGTGCCACATGGACCCACGTCCTGTTCAATAGTCTGTGTTTAAACTAAATACAAGGTTTCATTTAATTGAATGCTTTTTAAAGCCCTTTCTAATGCCACTTTAAACACATTTAATGCCCGTGTTCAACTGCAGATACAGTTTATATAGTTTTATGTTCGTTTACCGTCCACAGGCTTTAACCAGGTTCTGAATACTTCCTCCTCCAATCACTTCTGTTCAAACTTGTATTTTTCCGACATTTGCTAATATTCCCTCTGCTCTTTCACGGCAGCGTGAGCACGCTCAAAACATGTTGCACTCTAAGTTGTGACTGTATTGGTTGTAAACAGTAGTCAGTCAATCATCACATTATACAACTGATCAAAATTATTAAATGTTTATGAATCTAAATAAATTGTGAATAACACTGTTTTTTCCATCAAGAGTATTTAATTTTTTTAATGCCTCTGGATATTAAATTTAATGCTTTTTAATGACATTTAAGCTCTTAATTTTCATAAAATTGATTTAATGACATTTAATGCTTTTGAGTGAGCTGCAGAAACCCTGAAAATATCTCCATGTATTAAAATACATGTATGAATAATTCTCAGTCCTTTCACATGACAGATGGTAAGATTTGACAAAAATAACATTTTGTCACAACTATTACAGTTACATTTAACAGTAAATTTACATATCTGAGTGCTTTTTAAGTTTCATTTTATGTTGATTATATCTTTGTATCTTTTTTGTACAAGTGATACTGAAACTTTGTAAACATTTCTGTCAAATCGAGTTCTTAAGCTAAAAAATGGACCTATTTAAGAAACGATATGTCAAACTCTAATTCGTGACACTGACGTTCACTTTGGTTGGATCTGGCCCATGTCCCATTCCGTAAAAATGCAGATGAAATGCGGTGTCCCACCTCTGGGTCCTGGTCGTCCTGCATAGACTCAGTGTCCTCTTGGAACTCTGACTCGTCCACAGACCCTGCTTCCATTTCCAGCTCAGACGGTGCTTCACCCTGTCCGCCTTGTGTCATTCCAGAGGTTTCCATGCAGAATCCCATTGGGACGTCAGCGCAGGATGACTCTGAAGAACAGTAAAAGCTTTTAAGGAATGTTTGGTTTTAAAGAATCTGTTAAGACAACTTTGGACTTTAGGACATCCAACGATTCCTGCTCTACGTCGGCAATGAAAAGTAGAACAGTTGGAGACAAACCAGATCGTATGTTAGGTAATGGAAGACGAATTAAAGTTCTACTGTAGTTTAAATAAAGCACTATCAGTAAAACATAAAATTAACTAAATTGTAAACAATTGCAATTAAGATAAGAAACATTTTAATTAACAGCAACAACAACAAGCAGATGCAGAGAGAAAAAGAAAAGTAGAAAAAACACAAAATAAAAATGAAAAATATAAGGGAAAAATGAAAAATTAGGTATTTATATACATATTTATACAAATAAAGAATTTGAATTAAAAAATGTATATTATTTACATATTTATGTCATCTTCGATTACTGAGAAACATTCTGTGAATATGTTAATTAGATTAGACAGCCTTTAGGAAAATGAGGTTCCAGTTACTGATTAAACTGTTGGTGAAGAAATCCTTTTAAACTTAATATTCAACATTATTTTGCTTCTGAAATCAGAAAAGACTTTGACTGCACCAGATATGATTATCACACAGTGTAAAATATGACTTGAGAGGTTCATCTGTTTTGAAAGTACTAAAGTCAAAGCTTAGTGACTAAATACGATCCTTCAGATCAGACTCAGTTTTATTACCATTTGATCAGTGAGAATATGATTAAACGAAATGTAGTTAAAGAATAAAATCTGAAATAGTATATATAAACGGTAACTCAGGTAGAATAATCTTTATACTGGAAGAAAATGGACATCCCCTCAGTGTGTGTGTGTGTGTGTGTGTGTGTGTGTGTGTGTGAGTGTGTGTGTGTATGTGAGTGTGTGTGTGTGTGTGAGTGTGTGATGGCTTGTGTTGTACTCGAATAACTCACTTATATTGTTAAAGGGGAGGGGCTTCAGTGAAAATATGGTCACCTTTAATTTTGACAATGGTGCTGATTTATGTATGCTGTTTATTTATGCTTATTTAATTTTTATTTAATATATTTTTTATTATTTTGCTTTCATTCATTTATTTATTGGGGGTATGTTGCTTATTGTTAATTATTGTGTAATATAAAGGTCAATAAAGACATTATTTTAAAAGAAAAAAAACTAGGGTAGAATAAAACTGGTGGTGCAACAGTGACATAAAGTGGAAATATATTCTTTGTAAATATAAAGACAGAGTTAAAAAAAAAAAAAAAACTGTGTGGAATTCCACTTTATTTTTCTTACCTGCAAGAACCTCCTGATTTCCTTTTTCCAGTTCTTCCCAGTCAAAAGCTTTACCCATCTCCATGACGATCTGCGCGCTGACATGTGTGGGAAGGGTGTGCGTCTCCGGGGGGTGTGTGAAGTAGCTGATCCTCCCCCTTCAGAACATGACACGTCCAAGTTAACAGCGCTCAGAGGCACGTGCTTGAGCATGACTTTGGCGTCTTACTGCCGCCGCTCACCCTGTCCAGTCCAGTAGAACGCCTTTGGCTGCTTTGTCCGTGTCGGGCAGTCCTCCTTTCCTCAGTTTCCCTTGGCGCCGTGCGAGCAGAGCCAGGAACTCCGGCGCCGTCTGAAAGTCTGGAACCCCGTAGTGCTCCATGATCTGCGTGCACCGTAAAAACTGACACCACGGCTCCAAGCAAATGACCAACAGTGCGACAAAAGTTGATGAAGACACGACATACCTGCGCCTTGTTACAGCGCCGGAGGATGGCTTCCACCGGGGGGAGGGGGTCCACCAGCTGCTCGATCTTCACACAGTTACGAAGAATCATTGCCGCGTCGGACGTTGATGTTGCCATGACGATGCCAGGGCAATCTAAAAGCTTGATGTGTTTGTCCAAATGCACCTCCTGCAGGCACCTGAAGCATTAGCAGAAGCGTTAGCGCGAGGACAAGAGTTCCACAGGACAACAGGGTGGAAACGCTGCTCTTACTTCGTGACCCCAGGAGTCGCTCCGACGCTACACGCTCGAGCTCGTTTCAAACTGTTGATCAAACTGCTCTTCCCAACGTTAGGAAAACCTGTGAAACACAACAGAAACATGTCTTATGAACAGCCACACGTGTATTAAACCAGTGGTTCAGTCTTTTTCTGTCCACAGATCACCATGGCAACAGATTGGCTTGGTGTCCGTCCATAAAATGAGTCCAACCATCAAACATTTGTTCCACCTGATACATGTTCTAATCTGAAGAACAAAGACACACCCACCAGTGGTCACATGACCCCCCCAGGAACACTTTACCCCCCCAGTTTGACAAACACTGCATTAAACCCAGAATGACGCTGGTGGATGCATGTGCCACTTACCTACGACCCCCACAGTAATGGCCGTCTTTATGTCCAGGTTTCGGCAGTAATTTCCCAGCAGCTTCATTAAACAATCTGCACCAACACACGCACTAGTGCTCAGCAGTTCAGCGCTGGCTTGTGTAACTGGCACGTTACTGCGTTTCTGCGCAGGACAAAACAGAACAAAACGTTTCTAAAACACCCTTTTACACAGAACACATGATTTTTAATGGCTGTTGTATGAAGTTTGTGTTGAAGTCTATTTCGTGCTGTTGGACGCTTGTCAACATTAACCAACTCCACTCTTGAGCCAACGTCTGTCTTGGACGTCTACGTTCATAATATGACCTTTGACCTGCTTTAGACCATGTGGACCCAATGTTCTGCAAAACGTTCTCCATCCTTCAGACTCTATGTCCAGGTCATTTTGGTGGAACAGCAGCTCCAGCAGAAGAGGAGGGGCTAAGGCAATACTGGCCCCGCCCATGGAGACCTGGACCTGGTACTTCTGGACCAGGTACTGTTGAACCTGGTACTATTGGACTAGGAGGATCCATTCTAATCTAAACTCTTGTGCATTTCATCAGTTTCAGGTCAACCTATTAAATCATTTGATCCAACTGGTAGTTAAAGTGATAAAGGTTTCATTCACTAATACTTGTTTAAACACTGTCCGGCTGCTTCAGCTGAACGCATTCATGGTCTGACCTCAGGACGTTTACCACCATCACTGTTTTGTTAATAAATGTGTGAATCTGACCACAGCTGTTACACACAGTACCGTTTATGGACTTAAGGGGGACTCCACCAGTACAAGTTCCATGGTGTTGCTTTAAAAATAGCCCTTTCTCTGCACAATACAGATTCCTACACAAACTTTAAATAAGTACAAAAGCAAACATGGTCTTCAATTGAACCTTTAAGTTTTTACCAAGTTCTTATTCTGCTGCTGAGTCGATGCTTTAAAAGCCACGGTGGGAAACTCATTACGAAGATACTTGATCCACTTTTCAACAATCTCCTTGGACACCAGATCTGTAACCACAGAAAAAACAGCTAAATCACTACTTACTATTTAGATTCAATAGATAAAAATATTTAACTATGATTCAGCTGTTTGATCAAACCAAAACTATATCAACATGGCAATTAAAAAAAAAGGGAAAAAACAATACAAGAAGCTAGACATAAGTAAACTATGTCAATCTATAAACCAGTGTCAAACACAAGATGAAACGTGTGAATGAAGACGGAAGGGAACGAATAAAACATGCAAGTTTACAAAAATTTCACTGAGAAAAACTAGAGACTATAAACAAAGAAAAACAGTGTAAACATAAAAACACGTTCAACATTCATTCAAGGGACAACGAACACAAGACTTATGGTAAATAGAATTTTCATCAGTCTGTTCTTAATATGCATTTAGTCAAACCTACCTATTTTATTAAGAACTAACACGATCTTCTTGTTAGTTCCACTCTGGATGACAGCCTGCTCCACCTGAGGACATCTGCACCCGAGGGGGTCACGTACGTCCAACACCTCCAAAATCACATCTGAGGCCTCAACAACCTTTAAAAATATAGATATTAATAAAGAAATATCTGTGTTTAACATCATTTCCATTCCACCAACATCACCTCAGAAGTGATGGAACAAAGGTAAAAAAAATTAAATTAGTGCAGACTAATGTTAAATGCAAAGTTAAGTTTGATGAATGGAAACTTGTTTATTCAGTTTAAGTCGTAGTTTGAGTATTTTTCTGTGGTGATTTTAAATAGAAAACACAAGTTGATCAATGGCTCCAAAAATAAGCTGGTATCATAGTTTTAGGCAGGATTCAGACGGATCAGCAGGATCGACTTTCAGGCCAATCAGACGTCTCATATTAAATGGTTCATAAACTGACCAATCAGACCTGAAGTCAGACTCTAGTTGTGAACGTTTTGGGTACTTTTGGGTAAAAAAAAAGAAAGAAAGATGGATTTAGCCAAAATTAGGAACTGACAAGGTGAGACACTATTATATAGATGTTTAACACGACTTTGACCAAGACGTGACCTGTTTTTTTGGCCGTGCACGTTTCACTACCTAAAACTATGGGTGGGACGAAGGGAAACAGGGAAACACCATACCTTCTTAAATTCTCTGTAATAAGCTTTTCTGGAATTTTCATTCTCAAAGTTTACATGTTTTTCTAAACTCTGCATCTCTGTCTCCTGTAACACAAATGAAAAATACAAATTACAGAATATGTATTTCAGGATGCAGCGCTTGAATTTTTACGTCTGTTTTTAAAAACTGATATTTACTCTGCGATCAAACTCCCTCTGTCGTTGTAGGATGTCATTCTGGAAGTTCAGCAAATTCCTCCTCTTCATCATCTCTCGTTCTCTGGAGAGTTTCTGCTTTTCTTGGAGGTCCTGAAGCTAAACAGAATTTAACAGACAGGGTAATATATATATATAAACATATCACAAAAATATGAGTCATGTTACCTCAAATCTGATCCGGGTCACGTGTTTACCCTTTGCTTCCTGATTTCTTCTGGTTTTCTGTGCTCTTTGACCTGCTGTACGGAGGACTGCTCTGTGTTCTTTTTCCGCCCTGAAGCATCACTCACTCGTCCATCTTTACTCTGTCGACAAGAACAGAGTCAAACATTTTCAGATTATATTCTTTATGTTTTCGTTCATGTAAAACCGCATGTGAAAAGTGACAGAGAATGAATGTTTAATTACTGCAAAAAAGACTTCAGACTATCAGTTTTTGTACTTTAAATGAGTTTTAGGCTTTTCCTTTAAGACAATATACAATAATATAAGTTATATGTATATGTTTATAAGTCCCACAAAGGAAAATTCCAGAAATGTACCTGGAGGATGCACATATTTATTTAAACAGTGTATTATTACACAAATATCTGTGCTTCCCACTCCTGATTTATTTACAAAAAGCTGGTTAGTTTTGTTTTAAAGTATTTGGGAAGAATCATTTTGTACTAACTCATTTCATATTACTGGATACCTTCTCAAAGTTAAGCCTGATTTATACCGAAATTGCAAAAACAATGAGACACAGAACAGATAATAATGAATTCACTGATGTATTTATTTTAATTTTATTTGTTTATCCCTCATTTACCCAGGCCTGTAATTAAGAACAGATTCTTCTTTACAAATGCAGCCTGATCAAAGAGCAACGGCTCCTGAGGGGCAGGGTATGGGGGGGACGACTAAAAATAAAAACAAGGTTATATAACATACAGAAACAAACAGTTAATAAAACACAGGTAACAAGAAAATGAGGCAAAATAAGACAAAAACACACAGTAAATGATGTGTGGATAGACATATGTCAAATTCTATAGTTGGCACTGATATGCACGTTAGATTACGCTCATGTTCACATTTTACAATAAGATACAATGTTATTTTTTTAATTCCTTGATCCAACTTCTGGACAAAGGGCTATTGTAATTGTTTTGTTTGTCTGTCCATCTATTTAACAATATAATCACATTATCTGAAGATTGCATTCAAATATCTGCACAACATTTATCCTCTTGTCATGGAGCAGAAGAATATTAGAAACAGGTGACCTTTGACCTCCTGTTTCCATGTCCAATGTACTTGTACCTTGTGCAGTTTTAATATCTGAGTATTTTCACAAATAAATACGGATGTAATACATTTTAAACAAAGACAATTTAATCAATATATTAATCAATAAATTATAGAGGGGCAACTTTCAACACACTAAAAAAACTTTCAACACAATCTTTCACTATATTTATTAATTTATCTGAGGTTACAGTTATTTCATTGCTATAACTGTATTTCAACAGGACCAGCACAAGAACAACCAGTAGAAATGTCCTTCAAAGGCCTAGTTTTGCATATATTCTATGTACGTTTCAGTCTGTACTTAAGCTAATAAGTTGAACCACTGTTTTTACTTTATCAGCAACTCCATATGTGCTTTGGTACAAGTTAAAACAGCACTTCTAGCACATTTGCCATCAAATTGGCCTTAAACTCATCTCGACAGACTTTATTGACCCCAAACTGGGAAATCGCAGTGCAGAAAACTAAAACAGTCTGCTGGGGAAAAAAACAGTAACAAGTGAACTGTCTAGACAACATGACGTAAATGTCATTTTTGTGAGCTGTGACAAACCGAAATTAAACTGAACACAGAAGGAATGAAGCACAGCACAACTAAGAGTTAGCATAACATTAGCCTGTTAGCACTCACCTTTAATTTGCCGAGGAGGCCGAGACGTTTGGCCCGTTTTTGTTCTACAACAATGAAGACAAAAAAACATGTAATTATTCACAGGTATGAGGGGTTAAATATGTATTTACTCAGGGATGAAAAATACGTACTGGCTTTGGACATGGCTTCAGTTACTGTGTAACTTCACGTGTAGTAGAAAGGAAGCGAAGATGCGCAAACACGACGTCACCAACAATATCCGGATGTACTTCAAAATAAAAGGATAAAACTAAATAAAGCCGCAAAAGATATAAAATGACATTTTTAAAAAATTAGGAACTTTCTACTTATAGTTATTAATTATTTTATACACGCCCATGTAAGTTTAGTTTTAATCTTAGTTGCGATATTTCACATGAATAGAAAAAAGCCCTTACTTTTTGACGGAAATACATTTCTGTGTTTACTTTTTAGCTTTTACAAAACACAAAAATGTCAAAAATGGCAATAATGTCCGTCTTTAACCCTTAAAGACACAAAGGTCCTACTTTAACCTAAACCATCTACTGATCTAAACTGTTTAATTCCTGTTGATCCATTAATTCTATTAATAATGTCAATAATTAGTGTCAAATATAGTTCTTCATCTTTTCATGGTCATCAGATA
>JAPSES010000211.1:17925378-17941111 GCA_029822895.1 Maxillicosta whitleyi | reverse complement strand
AGTTGCATATGGAAAATGATGCACGGAACAGAATAGAAAATATATCAGTGAAATGCATTGGTGTTCATTATTTTTACTTGTGTCTTAACACACGGTGCCACATTTCCAAATATTAATGGCATTTCTTTTACGGCATTTATCTTAAATTATAGGTTTATTCACACGTCTATTCAATCGTGCAGACTGGAGAAACTTTTTTTTCTTCTTTTAAATACTTCGGGAGAGAGGTTTGTATCTGCGCAATCAAATCTGTCCCAAGAGACAGAAGTTCATCAATTTTCCAGATGTCTTCTCAGAGCATATACTGTTGGCCAGTAAACTGAATTTAGTAACTCTGACGGGAACATAATGAGCCTCGAAAATACAACTCTGCTTATATGCTGAATATATGGAAAACCTTGCCGTATATTTACAATTTATTATTTTCCGACGAAGTTACGTGCGCAGTTGGGGCTCCTGTGTCAGTAGAGGGCGCACTAATGGTTAAATGTGGGCGTGGCAGTTTTATTTCTATGAGCACTAAATCTGTAAATTAGTGTTGCTGTACGATTATTTTCTACGTATACTAATTTCTAAGTAGGTTTGGGGAGAGTTTAAGTTAGCTTCCCCTTAAAATGCTGAAATTAAGAGGTTCCTGTACAGATGTCGCCATCTTTAGTAAGGGACAATAAGCCCCGCGATAAAAGACAACTTGTTGTAAATTGCAAAAACTCATCAAATGTTTACTTTGCAGAAATTCCAACAGTTTTTTGAAGCACTTCACTGAGCAGGGTATGTTTCACCGATTTTCAGAGGCACATAACAAAAAATATATATGCGATAAGATCCGAAATGGTCAGCGAGCGGGTCTGTGCCGCCATGTTTACTTTGGGTGACGCCAGCTCTCTTCCATTTTCCTCCGCCTCTGGTTGTCAAGAAGATGGCAGCTTCCAGGCAGGCATGAGAGGAAATACTTCTTTACAAATCGAATGAATTTGGATTATTGCCGCGAGATACGACCACCCATCAGTGTTTTTGCAATCACTGCATCGAAATAAGTAAGTGCAATTGTAAAATAATTACGTCTTTTGGGGGTTGTCATGTTTTGTTGTGGCAAGCCGCCCGGCCATTTTTCTTGTGGGATCTATAGAAGTAGGCCGATTGTCGAAAAGATGGCTGCTTCCAGAGACGGCATGAAACATAATAACACTTTGTTTATGCAGTTAAACTCTGTTTAGCTACGATTTCGAAGTGTTGTTGCAATTGCTTTTGTGTCAGGTAAAGTATGCATACCAGAATACAATGAAATTACATTGCATTTAATTGTAAAATTAGGCGACGCTTTGACAGATGTCAAACGTATTGCTAACGCTGTTAGCGTCGGCAAATTAGGTTGAGCAACTAGCAGCTAGTGCTAACGGAATGTAGCTAATGTTTGAAGCTATATAAATACAGCGACGGTGTCCAAAACGCAGCATACTTTAGTATTTTATTCGATGGGAGTTTATAAACGCGCTTTTGGCAAAACGTGCAATTGTCAAAGTATGATATAAACGTGTCTCCAACAGTAGTATTCGCTTTAAATGGATTGCAAAGATTGGCTAGCTTGCTAGCTACAATATGGCGACTCCCAGAGAGGCATGAAAATAGCCGACTCTTGCTAACGGTTTAAACTGTGGATTAAGTACGTATTGCAATGGTGTATATGTCCGGTTTGCTGGCTCAGTGATAATGCTTTGAATTTGCTTCCATTGGTACACGTTATTTCGCTAATGTAGTTAGTAGGCTTTTGAGTATTTTTCTTGTTCATTCGCTTCCGCCATTTTTCAGACTGGCAGTAGCGTTAGCGGGGGTTTGTTTGGCTGCAAGATGGCTGCTTCCATGGAATGAAATTCAATGGTTAGAAACAACTAAAACAAAACTTGCACGCTGGATAGACTCATTTTAATTTAGTAGAGCAACATAACGTATCGGTTGATTTACATGGTGGCAGCAAATGCTTGAAAGTTTTATTCACTTCCATGAGTCGGAGTCTGTGTATTTATTAAGCGAAGCTAATTGCTAACAGTTAAGCTTCTCAGCTGCTATGACCGCTCCAACTGCTTTTCAACTTAAGTACAGTCCCAAGTCAGATGCTGCTTATGTTTTTCTGCCATCGAAATGCCACGATCGCTTAAGCAGCTCAGACAAATGATGTTTTATTTTTCCCCCGACAGAAGTCATGTCTGCTCCTGGCTCCGCGGTGTCTGGAACCACGGCGTCGGTTCTGCAGCCGCGGTGGAAACGGGTCCTCGGATGGTCTGGTCCGGTTCCGCGGCCCAGACATGGACACAGAGCTGTGGCTATAAAGGAGCTTATGGTTGTCTTTGGCGGTGGAAACGAAGGGATAGTGGATGAATTACATGTATACAACACTGGTGAGATTAACTTAAACTGTAGAAGTTAACCTATTGTTTAATACAGTAATAGAGATCTATTAAGATGCTATGAAAAAGTGAAAAGCTTATAAATAATCATTTCCACTATTACCTCTTCTTTTAAGACTTACTTTGAATGTATAAAGACCGATTCGTGCTGTACAGAACCGAGTCTAGTACAGGCCTCAGCAGGCCAAGCAGAACCGCCTATGATTAAATTTGGCCCCCTCTGCTGGACAAGTATTTTTAATGCTCGTTAAAAAAGGCGGGCTAAAATAAAATGGATGATGATGGTGTATTTAAACATATCCTCTGCCTCAGTTACTTACAAACAAACCAATGAAGATGTTCATATTACACAAATCTGATGTATTTACTTCCATATGTAGCTTGGATCCAAGTAAGATAGCTATTTTTTAGGTTGGTATGTTATGATAACATATTGAAGATTAGATTAAATCTTTATTGTCCCATAGGGATATTCGTTTTCACATCAGTCAAATCAGTGTTTCAGGCAATGGTCAGGATCTCATATGACTCACATCTCATTAATCTATGTAAATAACAGAAACAGAAGCATACCTAAGCATTCATACATCATACATTTGTTTGACTAATAACATAAAACTTAAATAATTTGTCATTATTGTTCTATTTTCTAGCAACAAACCAGTGGTTTATACCAGCAGTCCGTGGTGATATCCCTCCAGGTTGTGCTGCATATGGTTTTGTTTGTGATGGCACAAGATTGCTCGTGTTTGGAGGAATGGTGGAATATGGGAAGTACAGCAATGATCTCTATGAACTACAGGTAACTTATGATGTAATATGATATAATACAAGTGGAAGTGTAAAGTATTACAGTTATATAAGATGATTTTACAATTTTTAAATCGTGACTGGGGTCTGTGTTGATCCACATTTGACATACATAAAAAAAATAGGCAGGTATAATCTGTATCAAATTGCAGATTTGAGCGTAATCACAATTAATTGAGAACAAAGAGAAACCTGTGACTTGTTTACTATGCATTCCTGTCAGTCCCAATTAACTGATGAGATGTTGATTGAAATATTGTTGTTATTTTAGGCAAGCAGATGGGAATGGAAGAAGTTGAAAGCTAAAAATCCGAAAAATGGCCCCCCTCCCTGTCCTCGCCTTGGCCACAGTTTTTCCCTGGTGGGCAACAAATGCTACCTGTTCGGTGGCCTGGCCAATGACAGTGAGGATCCAAAAAACAACATTCCCAGGTACAGATGTTTTTACAGTTGGTTCCCCTCTGGATCACCACTGGTGCAATGAATAAAGTCTTAAAATGAGCATGACTAATGAGTTTTTCATTCTTAGATACCTGAATGATTTGTACACACTCGAGCTACGTGCGGGGTCCAGTGTGGTAGGATGGGATATTCCAATCACATATGGAGTTCTACCTCCTCCACGTGAAAGCCACACCGCCGTTGTATACACAGAAAAGGCCAGCAGGAAATCTCGTTTGATAATCTATGGCGGGATGAGTGGTTGTCGTCTTGGAGATTTGTGGACTCTTGATATTGGTATGTCTCTTTAACAAAACTCAACTGAAGTTATTAAGTCAAGTCATTCCTTTTAAGGTGGTATTCTTATTTAACATCCAGACGCACAATGTACATAGAGTATTGTTGTGGTTAAAAGTGCATTTGTTTAGGAAGGTGTTAAAACTTTGTGTGTTTTTGTTAAAGTTTTGCAGTCACTGTATTTTCTTAACGTGATTCATGCATATGTGGCCAATTTGTTTAACTTTGCAATTAGTTTAGCTGATTAACCTGTGCCAGTATGAATGTGTGCTGACTATTGGTATTGGTAGAATTTGGCTAGTGGTTAACATTAGACTTCTCAACTGAAATTACTAGAACCTAATGCTTGTTTGCATTTTCAGATACTCTGACATGGAACAAACCGTCAGTAAGTGGCACAGCGCCGCTCCCCAGGAGTCTCCACTCTGCTACCACCATTACAAACAAGTGAGACAACTTCTGCACTTTGCCAATAACACATTAAATGTGGTGGTTTTCTGAAATATTGTTGGAAAAGGCAGTGTGTAGTCAGCACATCTGACTGAATTTAATTTCTTCCACTGCGCAGGATGTATGTTTTTGGAGGATGGGTTCCTTTGGTGATGGATGACGTCAAAGTGGCCACACATGAGAAGGAGTGGAAGTGCACAAATACTCTTGCTTGTTTAAATCTTGGTGTGTTTATGTTTCTTATTTCAGTAGATTTTAGTAGAAAATTGTGTGGTTGAATCTTGGTTCACTGTTGTTTTTGTCTGTAGACACTATGTGTTGGGAAACAGTATTGATGGATACTCTGGAGGATAACATCCCCAGGGCCCGTGCTGGCCATTGTGCTGTGGCAATCAACTCCAGACTCTATGTTTGGAGCGGTCGTGATGGTTATCGAAAAGCTTGGAACAACCAAGTGTGTTGTAAAGACCTTTGGTACCTGGAAACTGGTACGTTTCTGAACCCAGACAGATTTTCATTATTAAAAGTAATTGGAATGGTTCAGTTGGTGAGGTTTTAACTTTAAATTCTTTTCCTTCATCCTCAGAACGGCCACATGCACCTGCCAGGGTGCAGTTAGTCCGTGCCAACACAAACTCATTGGAGGTGAGCTGGGGCGCTGTCTCCACCGCTGACACCTACTTGTTACAGCTACAGAAGTATGACATCCCAGCAACTCCAGCTGCAGCCTCCCCAGCCATGAGCGCAACGCCATCCCAGCCAGTTAACTCCCCGAAGAGCCCTGCACCTGCTGCTGCAGCACCCACTGCTCAGAACCTACCACAGACAGGTATAAAGGAAGAGCCTCATCTCTTGTACAATTCACTTTATACTACCACAGTCGGTTTTGAAAGTCATGTGATTGTTTTTCATATTTTATAGCCGTTTTGAAGGTTGCAGCTCAACAGTCAGCAACAGGTGCATCTGTTGTCACTGTTCGACCCAGTCAGCCTGGGAAATCCCCTGTCACTGTAACATCCCTTCCTCCTGGTGTCCGAATGGTTGTGCCTGCTCAAACCACTCAAGGATCGGTACAAACGAATTATCTCTTTTTTTTTTACTATGTTACAATTGAAACCATCAATGAAAATGCTGCATTCAGCATTTGTTAACTTTTGTGCTTTCAGCCAATTGGCAGCAGTCCTCAGATGAGCGGCATGGCAGCTTTAGCTGCAGCTGCAGCAGCAACACAGAAGATCCCACCATCCTCAGCTGGCACTGTCCTCAATGTTCCTGCAGGTGCCACCATACTCAAAACGGTAGCGGTTTCCCCTGGCACAACCACAGTGAAAGTGGCTTCTCCAGTAATGGTATAGATCTCATTGAGCTCTCATTTCTTTTATTTCCAGCAAGTCAGATATTACCTGTTAAGAAAAACTAATCATTCTGATTGTAGGTCAGCAACCCAGCCACTCGGATGCTGAAGACTGCTGCTGCCCAAGTGGGCACAGCAACTGCATCTTCTCCTACCACCACCAGACCTATCATTACTGTCCACAAGTCGGGTGCTGTTACGGTTGCTCAGCAGGCCCAAGTAGTAACCACTGTGGTGGGAGGAGTCACTAAGACTATCACCCTGGTAAAGAGTCCCCTCACCATGGGGGGCAGTGGAACTCTGGTAAGAAAATTGACTTAAAGTTGCCCATCTTAATATTCTGAAACAACCGAGGGCACCTTTTGGTGCTTTCATCTGCATGCTGTAAATTTCTGGCATTCTAAGGGGCCTTTCACACTTTGTGTGTATTGTTTTTATGTCACAAGACTGACCCTATGCTCAGAGTCTAAACCAGTGGGGAGGGAGTAAAGGTTGGCCTACAGTGACTGTTGGAGAACTGGATTAAGAAAACGGGGTGTGATGTTAGTGATCTGCATGGCTGATGGTCTGATAGAGCTGGAATGATAAAAAGAGCCACCACATCATAGTGGTCCACCTTTCCACTGAACTCCATGTGCTGTCCGATGTTTTCTGGTGACTCATGAACTTGAGTCTCTCTCCTATGTCGGCAGATCTCCAACCTTGGCAAGATGATGTCTGTGGTACAAACCAAGCCAGTGCAGACATCAGCTGTCACAGGCCAGGCTTCCACTAACCCTCTCACACAGATCATACAGGTCAGCTATCTGCATGAGTGCAGGAAAAAACTGGAGCTAGCTTAAAACTCCTGAGACAGGCACTAGATGTCTTTCTACAAGCGGTTTGCATAATGTGTGCTTTTCTCCTCAGACAAAGGGTCCCCTTCCAGCTGGCACCATCCTGAAGTTGGTGACCTCTGCAGATGGGAAGCCCACAACTATCATCACCACTTCCCAGGCAGGAGGCACAGGAAACAAACCTACTATCCTCAACATCAGCGGCGTCTCGCCTACCACCACTAAGCAGGGCACCACCATCATTAAGACCATCCCTATGTCGGCCATCATGACCCAACCTGGAGCTACAGGTACAAACTCACTTCACTTTACTTTGTACAGCCGACACATTTATCACATGAAACTGAACAAATCGAGTATGCTAACAACTGAATGAGCTCAAACAAAACTGAAGCAGGTGATGTCTTTTCCTTTGATTTCCACCTGGTTTGTGTTCTAGGTGAGTGGTGATGAAATGGTTTATTTAAAGCACCACTGATGTGGTTTTAATAGTTTGCAGCTGCACATTAACCAAAGTCTAATTGTAGAGTAGTGTGTCTTGGCAGACGATGAATATTGATATCATGTTTTTATGGCCATACAGGTGTGACGAGCAGTGCAGGCATGAAAACGCCTATTACAATCCTTACCACAAAGGTGATGACCACTGGAACACCTGGTAAAATAATTACTGCAGTGCCCAAACTTGCTACTGCAGCTGGTCAGCAGGGACTGACACAGGTAAGCTGCGTATACATTAAATCCTTATACAGCATTTCCTCTACCCTTGAATGTGATGTGCATGGACGGTCATCCTGAATTTTGTCTCTAGGTGGTTTTGAAGGGTGCTCCTGGGCAGCCAGGCACAATTTTGCGTACTGTGCCCATGAGCACAGTGGGTGGTGTGCGGCTTGTTACACCAGTGACAGTGTCTGCTGTTAAACCCACTGTCACCACCTTGGTCGTTAAGGGGACTACTGGTAAGAGGGATGCTATTGTTCTCATTGATTTACTGTCATTAGTCGATAATATTAATATAAAGTGTGACTTGTGTTTATCTAAGATGCTAAGCTTTTTGCCTCCTGTTCCATTCATCTCCTTCCAAGGTGTGACCACTCTTGGGACAGTCACTGGTACAGTCTCCACTAGTCTGGCAGGAGGAACTGTAGACACTTCCAATGCATCTCTGGTTACCCCCATCACCACACTGGGAACCATAGCAACCCTGTCCAGCCAGGTCATCAACCCGACTGCCATAACGGTGTCAGCTGCTCAAACCAGTCTGACCTCTGCCTCAACACTGTCCTCCTCCACAATCACCGTGCAGGTGAGACGGCTCCTCATCATCTCTCAAACTGCTTTCATGTTTTAGGTTTTATTTTGCAGTCATTTCAGCCACAATTCTATCGGCTTCAACAGTGCAAAAAAAACACTTCATCTCCAGAAACGTTAACCCATTTTCAAGTGTGGGAATACTGTAAATCAAGAAATAATTAAATTGAGGTTGGCTCTCTTTGTAAAAATATAAACTACTCAGAGCTCTGTGAAGACTGTCTTGAGCAGCTTATTTTTCCCTCAACAATCTTTTGCAGATAAATCATACAGTGCATTTTTATTAGTTGGCACTAGCTGTTGAATTAAATCAGACCCAACTTTATCCATAGTGACATTAAACTATATCTGTAACACATTTCTCAATTAAGCCTATGTTGCATAAATCTGACTTGTGATCCAACAGTATACTGACAAATGACTTGTTGAGAAATTTATACATGTAAAATAATTTTGAGAAAATATTTGAAAAAGGGTTCAATAATAAATGGTATAAATTGTTGCTATTCTTTCATGGGAGGGTTACCAAAGAATTAACTACTCAGAAATTTACTGGTGGGTTATTGAACTTACATTAAGTGAATGGATAATGAAACATTTTATCCTTTTTAAGGAATGAAAATATGTAATTTATAAACTCCAGCAAAGTCATTGGATGGGTCAGAAAAACAGTGGAATAAGAACCAGAGAAAAGTGAAATATGTTTTCTGACTGATAAATGAAACTGATGTTCTATCCGCAGAACCAGCCCACACAGGTGACTCTGATCACCACTCCCAGTGGAGTAGAAGCCCAGCCAGTGCAGGATCTACCTGTGTCCATCCTTGCTTCTCCCACCTCAGAGCAGCCCAGTTCTACTGAAGCTGGAGCGGCTGGAGAGGGCTCTGGGACTGTCACCCTGGTTTGCTCCAACCCACCTTGTGAGACACATGAAACAGGAACCACCAACACAGCCACCACCTCTTCTGCAACCATTGGAGCGGGGCAGGTTTGCTCTAATCCGCCCTGTGAGACTCACGAAACAGGAACCACCAACACAGCCACGACTGCATCCTCAAACATGTCTGCGGTGCGTGTGTGTTCCAACCCGCCGTGCGAGACCCATGAAACCGGGACAACGAACACAGCTACCACAGCCTCAGCTAACATGGGGGGAGTTCAGCAAGTATGTTCTAACCCACCCTGTGAGACCCACGTGACGGGCACCACCAACACAGCCACCCAGGCTTCATCTAACATGAACGCAGGTCAGAGCACGAGCACGGGCACTGTTCAGAGAGTCTGCTCCAACCCACCCTGTGAAACCCATGAGACAGGAACCACCAACACCCCGTCCACAGCCACCTCCAGCATGGGAGGTGATCAGACCAGCACAGCGACAGGCCAGGTCCAGAGGGTCTGCTCCAACCCACCTTGTGAAACACATGAGACTGGGACCACCAACACAGCGACCACTGCCACCTGCACCATGGAGACGGGCGAAGGCGCAGGTATACACATGCTGATTAACTGCTCAGTGATTGGCCACGTTTCCATGAATTAACTTGTACTGAAAATTTTGTAGAAGTGGCAGAATTTTCAGAGACAAAAAGTCCTTTAAACCTTTAACATGAATGAGCTGTTGTGACACCTTCTCAGGTGATAGTAGGCACATGTGCTGTGTACGGGTCGGACACCAAACTATACCTCAGTTTTATCAAAGGAAAAGACTCAGTAGAAAAAGTGGCAGTAGAATGGTTGGTGGTCTGCGAAGTTCATTCACAGCAAACCAGTTGACGTAAACATGCCAGAGTCATATTTCAGTTTGTGACAATTGAGAATTTCACTTGATTGTTGAGTAACAGAACCATTGATACTCAGATAAAAGTCTTGGAAGAAATCTCTCAATACTATTCATTTTCCATGTTTGACATTTGATTGTACTCCACATTCTTGCTTGGATTTCAGTCTGTTTTATGTTTTGTTCTTTACTCAGGTTGACCTTTTATTCTTTTTTTAAACCTGTGCTTTCTATAGTAGAGGTTTTGCTGGGTCCAGTCTAATCATGTTTGATGTTCACTGTCTGCAGCCCAGCAGACAGAGGAGGGAGCTGAAGGTACTAGCAGTGCAGAAGTGGCTTCCACCACTGCAGCCTCTGGTGTGGTCACCACCACACAGGGAAGGGCCATCACTACTGTGACTCAGTCCACACCAGCCCCCGGACCCGCTGTACCGGTAAGAGTAGTACTGTGACAGAACCACCTTCACTTTTCTTTTGTCTTCTCAGATGTATTTTGGGAAGTTTACAACTCATATTAATAAAAAAGCACCCAGAGATCCTTTGATTCAGTTATTATTGGTAAGGACTTATTGATTCAGAAATATCAAATATTCTCTACAGTTGCCTTTCAGTGATCTTAATTTCTTTTCCCCAAAATTCAGCTCATTGTGTCACTATTGATCTTTTTCATTTCACTCTCATAACAAAAATACTTAAGTGATTATCTTTCTCCTTTTTATGACTTTGTGGATGACTTGAGATGGAGGACAGTTCTCACATATCAGCATTATTTAACAGTTACTAGAGGCTGTGTATGTGTATATAGGTGTGTATATACAACCAACAAGAACTTATTCACAAGCCAAATGAACAGATGGTGTATAGACTATAGCTAATGCATGATTAACTGACAAAAACTGTGCATACTGTACAAAAAACAGTAGTTTTAAAGCTGTCTTTGATTGTGTGTTGTTTCTCTATAGTCGATCTCCTCCATCACAGAAGGGGTTAGTGCTGCTGCCAGTTCCACAGAGGAACCCATGCAGACAGATGAGACGCCAGCGACAGAAGCTGCACCTGCAGAGGATGCAGCCACTGCTATGGAAACACAAGCAGAAGTAAATACTCAAGAATTATACGTTTCAGATAATGATACTAATGCTCTGCAGCAAGATGTATGAAATGCAGTTTAGCCGACACGTAGCTGAAGAACGACTGTCGTGTATTTCCCCAGGGAGAAGCAGCTACAGCAACTGCCTTGAACCTGCCGTCGGAGCTGATGTCTGAAAGTCAGGGAACCACACTCATGGTGACGGGGTTGTCGGACGAGGAACTGGCTGTGACCGCAGCAGCAGAGGCCGCCGCTCAGGCCGCAGCCACTGAAGAGGCCCAGGCCCTAGCAATACAGGCAGTGCTACAGGCAGCTCAGCAAGCTGTAATGAGTACGTTTATCCACTGCTTTTAACACTGTCCTTTTCTTTGGGATGACAGCAGCATGAAATAATGCATTTTTATGGCAGTTTGTAGAAGGAATGCATCAATTCTACAATTCTAGGCTGATAAAACTTTATTTTTTTTAAATAACCAGCACTATTGCCACATGGTTACCTCAGTTTTTCTACTGGTGAACGTCCTGTTATTTAACAGTAGGCCAGTGGCAGAGAAAGGGATGAATGTTGGATACCACTGATTTTCAGCTGATTAATCATTTTTCATCCATGAACAGTTTTCATACAGGTGCTTCAATTTCAATGTTGTGTTTTCAAAGTCTGAAAAGTAGTTCTAACTCTGAAGTGATTATGTTATTTTTTATTACTGACTCTGCCAGGTTACATGCTACTCACATAGTAGGCTAGAGGTGGTAGATTTTGAAAAATAAAACTTACTTAATATATTAAAAGTGGGTGTTCTCAGGTCGACTCCAGGTACATTTTGTGTCGGTGCAAGTGTCTGAAGAACGCCAAATAGCTTCTCTTTTTTTAGATAAAACATTTGTGTTCTTTAATTTTTTTGTAAACTTTTTGCTGTTATGAAATGTTTATATCATAATTAAATGAAAATCATTGTAATTAAAAAGTGAATCAAATAATAGTAGTAGTAGTTATGGATTTGACCCCATGATGGGGCTATGCTGGGAAAATTTGAAAATGACTCTTCAAAGGTGCTTGAATTTGACCTTGAAAAAAAATGTGTACGAACACTGCATATAGAAATTTATAAAAAAAAAAAAAATAGATCCTACTGGTTATGAATTTTCTAATCCCGTTTCCAGACGAGGGTGATTCTGCTGGAGAGAGCCAACAACAGACCAACATCCCCATCATGCTGACCCAGCAGGAGCTTGCAGCACTGGTCCAACAGCAGCAGCAGCTGCAGGAGGCTCAGGCTGCTGCGCAGCAGGGCGCCGTGGACACCAGCTTACCCACCGAGGGTTTGGCCCCTGCCGACAGCCTCAACGACCCCTCAGTCGAGAGCAATGGACACAACGAAATGGCAGCTGCAGTCACTAGTGCCGTGGCGTCTCTGCTACCACGTACCACTGCTGAGAGTAAGATGTGGCTTTTTTTTTTTTTTACCTGTCGTTTTTCTGTTGAACTGCATTCACTGCGGGGTCGGTACGGGTGTATCCAGAGTACCCAGCGGTGGGGCGGGGGGGCTGGAAGTCCTTGAAAATGCTTGAATTTCAATGTTACTTATTTCGAGGTCTGGAAAGCGCTTGTTATTCTAACTGTAACTTGTTTATTTTTAATATTAACTCTGCCAAATTAGATGAAAAATAAAACTATCATATAAGAAAATTGTCAGGTGTTCTCAGGTCGACTCAGGTATATTTTTATCTTAATCTGTGCCTCAAGAACGCAGAGTGGTTTGCCTTTTTGGATAAAACTTTGTTCTCCTTTTTTAATTTCTACACTTTTTGCTGTTATGAAACATACTTTCAGATGTTTTACACAAGTCAGTGTACATCATTGCAATACAGTAACCATGACTTCATGTATTTCACCCCAGTCATAAGTGGTGGTACTGGAAACATCTGAAAATGACCCGTAAAAGTGATTGAATGTGACCTTGAAAAGTGTGTATGTATCCTGTCACTGACTGAGCGTGCATATTTGTTTTGCAGCATTAGCTCCCTCAAGTACGTTTGCACCTTCTGTGTCAGTAGCAAGTCCAGCCAAGCTGCAAGCAGCAGCTGCTCTAGCCGAGGTCGCCAATGGCATCGAGGGAGAGGTGAGTCAGACCCTGTGGCTATTTTTGTCAAGTCAAAGAGAGAAAAGGCAACTTCAAAGACTTGTGTTATTTTTCGTTCAATACAGAAACAAGCTCCTCAGCCAACACCAGTGAAGCCAGTTGTAAAGAAGGAGAACCAGTGGTTTGACGTGGGAATAGTTAAAGTGACAAACATGGTCGTCACCCACTTCTACGTGCCAGCAGATGATTCACATGGAGATGTAGGTGTCTCAGACTTCCAGTTATTGAAGCATGAAAGGAGTCTGAGTGTTGAGTGGACATCTCATACCTTTGTGTCCTGTTTTCTAGGATGACTCCGGCATCATACCAGACTACAGCCAGATGAAGAAAATGGAGCTTCAGCCAGGAACCGCTTACAAGTTCCGTGTTGCTGGAATCAATGCTTGTGGTCGTGGATCTTTCTCAGAAATTTCTGCGTTTAAGACTTGTCTACCGGGCTTCCCAGGAGCACCTTGTGCCATCAAAATCAGCAAGGTAAACAAACCCACTGGAGAAAGAGCAGTCACTGAGGTTTCATTGTAGGTTCAACCTACATGTAGGACTGTGCAATGTGACCATAGAAAAAACCATATGAAGCAATTCATATGTTTCTAGCAAAAGAATCATGACACAACAGTACATGAAGAGCTTACAGACTTCACATTTTATTTTAAAAAATTTGTTACATGCTTAAGTGAAGTAAAATGGAATAATTTAAACTTGAACTATAATTTATTTTTATTAAGTCCTTGTGATTCACATATAAAACTCTTATGTTTTTATGTTTAATTCAATCCTATCAACTTTTAGAATTTTCATAAATAGTTGAATTTTTGTGATCAGCTAACAGGGTTTCCTACAGGGTCTTAAATTTACATTTACTTTTAAATCTTTAAAAGGTATTAAATTTGATATGGTAGGTCTTCTGTTTCCATGAACTTGTCGTCTGTGTTGTGGTTAAATGCGTCCATTAAATGTCCAAACTGCAAAGACTCAGTTCCACCCGTTCACATCCCTGGTGAGGAATACCTGAGAACGGTGGGAATCACAGCGTTGGACTAAATGAATAAATTTAAATCAAAAATTTGTGTCAGTATGGCTGTGAAATAGGCATCCAATTCTGTTGGAAGTCTTTAACGGGTTTTAAATGTAACCTGTGTAGAATCCTGAACTAATGTTTGGGTCCGTGCTGCACAGCTTTACCAACAAGTGTCCAAAACCCGCTGTCAATCCTTTAGATCGGGGGGGGGCGTCAAACTCATGTTGGTTCAGGGGCCACATCCAGCCCAATACCACATGAACTGGGCCGGATCATTAAAATAACATATCTAAATCACTTCAATTCCACAATCATATGTGTAATTACTATGTTTTAGCATGAAAAAAGTAAAAATTGTTTTAATACAATGTTAAAAAAAATCTACAAACTATCCTTTAAAAACACGTCAGTCATGAACAGAAATAAATTTATTAAGAAAAAATGCAATTTTTACCATTATTTGGCCTCATTTTCACATGTTCATTCTAACGTACATATCACAGTGGATCTACAAATACATGAAATATTTAATAACAGGTAGAATATTGGACAATTACACTGAATTCTGTTGAGATATTTCTGGTTGTTCATATTTGTTCAAATTTTTTTGTAAAAGGATAGTCTGTAAAAGTAAACATTGTGTAATTATTATTATTTTTTTACGCTAAAACAAAGAGAATTCATCCTGCGGGCCAGATTGGACCCTTTGGCGGGGTGGATTTGGACCCCGAGCCGCATGTTTGACCCCCCTGCTTTAGAGTGTCGTGGGCTGAGGACTTTGTTTTGTGTCCCTGTGCAGAGCCCAGATGGTGCCCACCTGACCTGGGAGCCTCCCTCAGTCACATCAGGAAAGATCATCGAGTACTCCGTGTATCTGGCCATTCAGAGCAACCAGACGGCCGAAGCCAAGGCCTCCACCCCGGCCCAGCTCGCCTTCATGCGCGTCTACTGTGGACCCAACCCCTCATGCTTGGTTCAGTCATCCAGCCTGTCGAACGCCCACATCGACTACACCACCAAGCCAGCCATCATCTTCCGTATCGCTGCCCGCAACGAGAAGGGCTACGGTCCTGCCACCCAAGTCCGATGGCTGCAAGGTGAGCTTTTGATGGCAAACAGAATCCACACACCAGCATGTGGTGCCGGCTCCACACAGATCAACCAGTAGAAACAGCATTTTATTCATCCTAAACTAGGAAATTACAGTTAAAGTACGTCTATTTGTCTGTCTATATAAAAAAAAAAACTACCAACTCCATCCGGCAGTCTCACCTATTGTTCTGTATATTTCCTGTTCACCTTGTACCTTAAGTGTTATATACTATGTTTATGTTTTTTAAGTGGTTTTGGATAAAAGCGTCCGATAAATGTAATGTATTTGGTTTTATTTGAAGACTCAGAAAACGGCACAATGACCCAGTGCAAACACCCCCTTCCATCGTCAGCAGCTCCTTCTTTGCATCATTATGGACGGGTTCATCTTTTACTGAGTTTATAGACTTGAAGGAGCTCAAATGAAGTGTATAATTTTAGTTTTGTGGTGACAGTTTTTAATTCTACTGTATTGACTTAGCAGGCCAAGTAGCTTCTGTTGACTGTCTGGAACAAATGCAAAGTATATATTACATGAATCAGTTACTAATTATTGGACTAGATTTTTCAAAGTTTTTCATTGCATTTTGTTCCAGAAACCCACTTCAAATAAGTGCTGGCAGTTTTTAATCTCATGTATTTTAACGCTTAAAGACCCAAATGTTCCCTTTTACCCTTTTAGCACCTTAATATATGGATTTATTAATA